>CAIGRL010307971.1:0-21741 GCA_903798325.1 Fraxinus xanthoxyloides
TTCACCAAAAAATTCTCTCTATTCCCTACGCGACAATTGGCGATTCATATTTTTCATTAAACTCTCGTTGAAAATCTGAATTACTCATTATCTTTTAATTCTTTTCGTCAATCTCATTTTGTGATTCACTGGACACTGATCAAATTCGCTTTGCAAGAACCTATTAATATTTGAATTTGCTTTGCCTGAACGTGAGGACTGAGAATTGAGGGGCACGACTTAATTTTCCACCGGAGAAGTTGAACACTACAAGTGAGTTTTTGTTTCTTCAACATGTTTTTCTTCTACAATTTCTCTGAATACTCAAGAAAATACAAATTCTTTTTTAATATTTTTCAATATTCTCAAGATGCCAAGATGTGTTTATAATTTATAATTACTAATTTGGAGTCTATTTGGGTCGGATTAAAATTTGATTTTAATCTAAATCAAAGTCAAACAATCAATATCAACCGCATCTTTCATGAGTCCATATCTTTTCAAACACATATTTTAAAAACTTTTATCAAAATCTACTTAAAATCTAATTTTAATATACATCAAACATTCTCTTAATATGTGAAATCAATTACTTGTGAAGAGATTAAATGGACAGCGAACAATTCTCAATCAAATGTTCTGTTATGAATCATATTTTGTTTGTTTGCTTATTTGCTTGATCATTTGATTTCTTAACAGCTACAGATGACTGTGAATCTTTGAGTTGAATTCCTAGAATTGAATTTGCTAATGAAATTGAGTGTTTACTACCCTCTGACTCTCTTAAACCATATGTGATGTAAATGCAAAAATGATGCTAATATACTCTGTGTTCTATTGTAACTAAAATTTAACGATGATTCAAACAACGCTTAACGCATTCATGCCTGTTTATTGGTTTTCGAGTCTCTGATACAATCAGATAATGCACTTCTTGAATCCCATTTTGTTATTCTAGTAAAACTTCATTTTTTATGATTTTTTGTGCTATTCTCCATCAAGATATTGATTATACTTCGGGTCAACAAAGTTATTGATTCTTTATATAAATATTAGCTTGGATACTTGTAGTAGCAATCATTATTTTAGGGGAAATCCAAGTTTTGATTCACTTTGTTTCTTTGCCATCTAGTTTTTGTTCAAATTTTACAACCCAAAAGACATGTCCCGTGTTTGTGTATACTAAAAGTCATTTTTCCTATTCTTAAAACCCAAATAGAAACATATTCGGGGTCCTCAATGCTATAGATTCATGAGTACATTTCTCACCCAGTTCATTCCCTCCTTGCCATACTAAGCGCTGTTAATTTTCTATTGTTAACGCTTTTATACTGTAAGTACGGACCATCTACATATTTACAGGTCTTTTATCATTGCTGAATCCTTTCTTTTTGAAGAAGCTTGGGAATTTTTAATTTAGACACGCCAATCAAGTTCTATGCTCTTTGCTTGTAACTATGTTTACAAGAAAATTTGAATCTGGATGTGTCAAAAAAAGGAAGGAAAATGTTGAAAAGCTGATTAAATATCAAGAAAGTGCACTTGATAAGTTTTCAATAGTAATAATCGAACACATAATGAATACGTAGTCATTGAAAACGAGTTTAATGAGAATGATAACAGAAATAATACAATTGAAGAAAAAACATTGTTTGATGAATGAAGAGGTATCTACTGTTAGAGATAATGAACCTTTTTCCCGTGACCTTATGGATCCAGCAAATTGGGGAAATATGAATAAGAATTTAAGAGATTTAATTGTGATGAAAGGTCCTGTAAGAGAAAATGATGTGATTTTTCTGAAAGATGTAGCAAATTGACACTTCTCATCTACACATTACATTCGACGATTACCTATTGGAGAGAAGCACGATAGAAAATGGTTTATATATTCAAAAAGTTTGGATAAAGTATTTTTCTTTTGTTGTAAGTTATTCAAGAATGAGGGAATCGGAACTTAGTTGGGGAACTTCAACCCAGGGCGGGATTGGGGCGAGGTAAGGTAACGAGGTCCCAGATTTAAAATATAGGGCGTGTTCGGTAGAGGTTAAAATCGGATCAAAATTAAAAACTAGCTGTTATTGTTGACTTTTATTAGACGAGTAAAATTCAATAAGAACTATATTTTCAATTTTAATTTAATTTTGATTTGTACCAAACAAGTTCATATTTATGTTACCCTAATGGAATATATAATCATATGCATTGATAATTGGTCAAATTTCACATCATCATAAAAGTGAGTGAAAACTTAGAAACTAGTAGATCCTACTCTTCTGTCATGTGCTTTAATTTTAAGAATATTGATTAAATTATTACATTTTCTACATAATTACTTTCCTTTTGAAAATATTAGGAAATTTTGTTACAAGCTGCTAAATGAGTACAAAACAAGATATGGATTGAGTGGGAACGTGACTCGATCTTCAAACCAAATCGAGGCATCTACTTTTATAAGCAAAAAAGATCGATTGGCGCAATTTGATTTATTTGTTTTTAATATCATTAGTACTGATAGTACGAAGTCAGAGTTTGATATTTTCTTAAACGAGCCTCCATTACCTAGATCTAATCATTTTGACCTATTGGCATGGTGGAATGCAAATTCAACAAAATATCATTCTTTACAAAAAGTTACAACAGATATTTTAGCTATTCCATCATCCACAGTGGCGTCAAAGTCTGCATTTAGTGCTAGTTGTAGATTTGTTAGTCTACGCAGAAATATGCTTCATCTAAACACTTTGGAGGCTCTGATGTGTGCTAGAGATTGATTATGAACTGACGTTCATGGTACAAGAAATACAAATTCCTTTGATTTTCATAATTGTGTTTTTTATTATTTCTTTACTACTAACTAGTTTTATTTATTGTTATAACATTCACCATCTTCATCGTAATTTGGATGTTGTAGTACGCAGTTCAGTGAACTGACATTGAAGATGAGGTAAGTTGATCTTTCTTTAAATGGACTTGCATATAAATAGTTAAATACATCATTTGTCTAACTAATTATCACTTTTACAACCATCGTGAAGATCTACAACATGAAATGTTGCATTACGTGATGTTTACACGCTCTATCTTGTAATATTCGAACTTAATCTTGTATGGGTATTGTAATCATATAACATGGTAAAGTACTTTGCTTTTATGGGTATTGTAATCATATAACATGATAAAGTATTTTGGATCTAACCTTTATTTCATTTTAAGGGTTTTATATTTATTGTATTATGAAAATATCATAATCAAATACCTATATTAAAAGCTGAATTAAAAAGGGTAATAAACGAGGCATGGAATTGCTTAGCAGGGTGGGCCGCCCCGTTGCCATCCCTACTTAGTTGGAACATGCTGGAGTAAATGATTTTGAAAATATTGATGAAAAAATTAGAATGCATGAAGTAAGTTGTGACCACATAACATGGGTATATGGATTGAAATGGAACTAAGATTTGAAAAGAGTAAAACAATTAATAAAAGTGTGCAATAACAAATCAATAGAGATAGAGAACATTGGAGACAAATAGAAAGAAACATAACCATTCAAGTAAGGCGCCTAGCAAATAAAAGAGTTACTACACCATCACAACCATGTCTCAAATCCTTAGTCTAATACAACATTGCATTCAAGTCTCGATACCATAATATATTACTATACTACTAGTGTTGATTACATGATTACGAAGTTTGAAAAAATTCATGGAACCATTTCCTTTCCTTTTCCGATGTCCTGGGTAGCTTATTTTCCCTTACAAATTGTTATACTGATGGATATCTCCAATTCTTCTTCTTTTATCTAAATGGTCGTCTTCAACATGGACAACAAATGTTCAAGCGGATCTTTAGGCTTCGACAAACCTTCAAGTTGCAAAGGTGTTTCTTTCGATGATGATGGATTGTCGATGCACTAGAAACAACCACAGTGTCTAGTATAAGAAAGAATAAATGGCCTATGTTTCTAGTTTGTTTCTCTACCTCCATACATTTCAAGATTCCCAATCCAGAGTCTTAGACTCTCGGCATTGTTTCTTTGTTGAGCATTCTGACAACATGTGCCCACGCTTCCTATAGCTTTGACTAATACCCTTGTGTTCTCCATGCCATTTTGGATTAATATATGCAGCCAAGAAATTCAAAAAACAGTTAAGCATATCCTAAAGTATTCAAATTGATTACCGTAATTTAGCATTCAACCATATGCATCTATTTATATGCGAAACTATCATACAAACTTGAAAAGCATCCTAAAATTCCAACACACTGTTGACCCCAAAAAATGTGCTAACAGAATCATCTCCACATCCTCTCCACGTGGACATCACCTGCATACTGAACATCCCACCACTAGGCAAAGACTACCAGTCAAGAAAAAGGTTTGACAATTGTTTGCACTCCGACGGTCAAGTCAACGGCTAGACAAAAGAAAAAAATGAGTGCAAGAGATGGAAGAGGGGAAGAGGATAGGTTTAGAGAACATACCTAAATTGAAATGGATCATACAAATATATATAAAGAAACAAATGGGCCAAAACAATAATGGGTCGAGGTCCAAGCCCAATAGGAAATATTTTCGGGTCGGACTTCGAAATATAAGATGTCAGTAGGTGGTCTTACAGATTGCCTAAAAAATGTAAGTACCTTCGATAAGCGATTACTTACGAACTGTCTCAAAAAATATGCGTGGTAACCTAAATAAGCGAGGGCTTACGAATTGCCTCGATCGATAAAAGTTGCTTATAATTTGTCGAGATTTTGGCAGCATCTCTTCTGTAATATGAACTAAACCAATCATGTAATACAATACAATATATCCACTGCACATATACTAAATAAATCCGATGTCCAATTGCCCCTCAAATTACTCATAACGATAAAGTGAATAATGACATTTTAAATTTCTCTGAGATATAATATGCGTCATAACCTGCTAGCAGTGATGTTAAATATGTACTCAACAACAATAATATAATGCATATGCTACAGTAATGATACTAAGATACCAGTATCACAAAACTCCCCTAAGTCTGAGTCAAATATTTGTTAAATAAATAAAATTCTTTTAACTCATGTACGGTGTAATTTACTTCCTGCACTTACTGCTCTTCAGTATAATTCGGACTTAGTCCACTCCAATAATAATATCAAACTCATTGTTTTATATAAGTGTTAGAAGATCGTGTACCTTTATAAGTTTCTAAACGTATGCACATCAATGTTCATGAACTTAGGCTCTTTAGTACTTAAGACTTTAGTCTGACTTTATTTATAATTTCCACAAGTATAGACAGTTCGCTTGCCTTTCTTTTCCTAAGCATAGAGTTGAGTGGTTCGTCCATGCTGAGGCTTCTTAACAACTTTAGTTGTGCAAGGCATGTGCCCCACTTTGCGAATGCAGATATGGTCCTTTTTGAAATCCAGCTCCTTGTCGAAGTGCACACGCATCTCTTCATAGAGACGGATCATCTATGAAGAGTCTCCCTATTGATCTTTGTTAATATGAGGTACTTTATAATTTTTTTATGAGCTTACTTTAATAAGAGTATTTTTAACTTTCCTGAGCATGAGGTTGAGTGGTTCATCCATGTTGAAGCTTTCTTAACAACGTTAGTTGTTAAAAGCATGTGCCATATTTTGCAAGTGCAGATGTGGTCCTTTTTGGAATCCAGCTCCTCATCGAAGTGCTCACACGTCTCTTCATAGGGACATATCATCTATGAAGAGGCTTTCCTTTTGAGATTTTTATTGTTTTTGAACTTGTGCAAATTTAATTTTTCAGATTGCGAACTTTGTTTCCTGAATGAGGACTCCAAGATAATTCCACCTTTTCCTTCATTTAAGGAATAAGGACTACCTCTTCTTATTCAAAGAATGTGGTCTCCAACTAGGGATAAACATCTAGTGTGGCGGGAAATAAACATCCCGTGAATAGCTCTCAAACTATTGGAGTCTTATAGTCAGGCCTTAGATAGACGAGGTCTTACAGTTAGGCTCAACGATGGGGAGAGGTGAAGAATAGGATCTCGCGAAGCTAGAAGTAAGCATTTGGTGAGGCGGGGAATAGACATCCTGTGAATAGCTCTCGAACTATCGAGTCTTATAAGCGGACCTCAGATAGACGAGGTCTTTCAGTTAAGCTCAACAATAGTGCTATAGGAATCTTATAAACTGGCCTCAAAATTATGAAGTCATATAGTTAGACTCAATGATAGCGAGAGTCGAACAATAACCTTCTCGCGAGGCTAGGAATAAACATCTAGCAATTGCCTCTTCATTTTTCAAAGAACGAGGACTTATAAAATATGTTACCTCTTCCTTGATTCAAAGAATGAAGACTTCAAAATATACTGTCTCTTCCTTTATTCAGGGAACGAGGTCTTCAAGAGACCGCCTCTTCCTTTATTAAAGAAATGAGAACTTTAAAAAATATTGTCTTTTTCTTTATTCAAGGAACGAGGACTGCCATTCCTTTACTCAAAGAACGAGGTCCTTCAAGAGATCGTCTCTTCCTTTATTCAAGGAATGAGAACTTCAAAAAATACGGTATTTTCTTTTATTCAAGAAACGAGGACTAACTCTTCCTTTATTCAAGGAAAAAGGTCTTCAAGAGATCGCCTTTTTTTATTCAAGGAATGAGGTATCCAACTAGGGATAAACATCTGGTGTGGTGGGGAATAAATACATCGCAAATAGTTCTCGAACTATCCAATTCTTATAAACGGGTCTTGGATAGACGATGTCTTAGAACTGGGCTCAACAATAGTGCTATCGGAGTCTTATAAACTAACATCGGAATGACGAGGTCTTACAGTTAGACTCAACGATAGTGAGAGGCGAGGAATATCATCTCGCGAGGCCAGGAATAAATATCTAGCGATTTGCTTATTCTTTTTTCAAGGAACAAAGACTTTAAGATATTGCCTCTTCCTTTATTCAAGGAACAAGGATTTCATGATAATGCATTTTCCTTTATTAAAGGAATGATGTCTTATTTTGATGTCACATTTTTCTTTATTCAAGGAACGAGGACTTCGAAAAATACTGCACCTTCCTTTATTCAAGGAATGAGGATTCCGAAAAATATTGTCTCTTCATTTATTCAAGGAACGGGGACTCTGATATACTGTCTCTGATAATAAGAAATCCACGAGCTAGATCTTGCCTTTGATAATAAGAAAATCACGAGCTAGTCTTGATGAGTGAGGACTTATTGGCTTGCCTTAACTATTAAAATTCATTAGTAAAAACTTTGAATTCATAAAAAGGGAAAAGACCCATGTGGAAGAGTGTGCCCTCATTATTTGGAATTGTCCTCCAAAAATATGATCAGTTCATTAGCAATATCATTTCGAATTATAATAGCACATCGTCTACATCTTTCACAATTCATCGCAGTGAATAACTTAGGCTCCGTTTGATTCGCCATATTTTCCATGGAATTTTTATTCCATTTTCCAACTTTTGTTGTGTTTGATAGGCAAAATTTTCTTGCGAAATTTTTTTCCACCTTTTCTTATTTTCCACACTTTTGAGGAAAATAAATTCTTAATATTTTGGTGGGAAAAAAATTTTCAAGTTTTTTTTGGCAATTAGAAAAAAGTCTAGATACAATGGTAAANTTTTGGTGGGAAAAAAATTTTCAAGTTTTTTTTGGCAATTAGAAAAAAGTCTAGATACAATGGTAAAAAAATTTATCACTTTTATTGACAATTTCCACACAAAACAAAGCCAAACGAATGATATTCGGTATGATAATTTTTTTTGGCAATTGGAACATATTCTAAACCCAATGGCAGAAAAAAGTATCACTTTAATGGACAATTTTTATAAAAAAAAGTAGCCAAACGGACACCAAACTTTCAACATTTTCCCTAAAAAATTATACCAATCAAATACAAATAATTGCAATTTTCAATAAAATAATTTCTAAGCAAATCAATTCCTAATAAAATATTTTCTTTCCACCAATTGTCCACATTTGCAATCGAAGGGACCCTTAATGAACCCACTAGAATGTAAGTAAAAGAATTTGACAACCTCAAAAATCTTGCCTCGACATTAGCTCCCCATAATAGAGGAATTCAACATAAAGTAGTAAATAGAAATTGAAAATTGATGCGTGTAGCCCCAAGTGATCACTTTGAATGAAAATTATTAAAATAGCTTGTAGCATCAATAGAGTCCCAAATCTTTCCGGTATCTATTCAATCTCAAAGAAGTTGGGAATACCTTGCAAACATTTTAGACTAAAGAGAAGTAAATTCAGAATTATATCATCTTCGTTTCTTACATGTGTATTCAATATTGTATTTTCCATATTGGACTTCTATTTTTGGGTAGCATCTTCCCAAGTTGTCGAGGTCAGACCATCAAATTTATGATGTCGTTTTCAAATAAATGATTGTTGGCAGCAATCTTGAGCTGCTAGAGAAGAGTTCATCTTAAATAGAAATGGCGGAGCTCATCAATCTGTGAAGGAAAGACAATTGCAATAGCCCAATAAAAATAATAATCCTACCAAAATGGCCCAAGAAAATTAATATGAGGTCCACTTCCATGTATCCACAAATAGAGATTTCAATGGAAGAGTTATGAGGCACAAGAAAATAAAATTGCTGGCCCAATTCTGCATTACCGAATATCTAAACCCAAAAAGGTCTCTTAAAACCATGAATTCGTTAGGCAGGGTCTGCTAAAAAGGTCCATTTAAAATGATAAAGGTCTTGATCATTTTAAATCAAAACAGCAACATGGACCCAATTTTACATAAACATTTTCCCAATCAACTAAGTCCACCAACTGGCCATTAATTCTTACAAGAGGCCCAATGACTAACCAATGTCTTCTACAGCCTGATTAAGGGGGGTGTATTCAATTGTTACTTTTGAAAACTTTGATGGACTTTTTTTAAGTGATGACTTATATGGATTTCATGAGTTTTTTAGAAATTCGTATGGAATTAGTGAAAGTCTTTTGTAGACTTTTAGAAACTTTTATTTTAAAACTTTTAGAGACTTTTGTAAAATTCAAAAGGTTTTTAAAAACTTTCATTTGAAAAAAAGTTTACGTGGATCAGTACAATATTATGAAATTATCATATACGATGTGATACTTCTCACAATTCCCAATTCTCCTTCTTTTTCCCCCTGTATAATAAAAAAATATTTTAAAAAGAATAAAATTTTAAAACATTAATTAAATAAATAATAATCATTATATATAAAAAAATAAATCAAATACTCGGCATTATTAATGTAATGTACATTTAAAAATAAATAAATAATATATATTTAAATTTAATTATAAATTAGTCTATATAAAAAAATTTATAATTTAATTAAAAATAAATTTTTTTCATAAAAAATGAACAAAAAAGAAAAAAAAGTTATAGGAATACAATTCAATTCTTTCATAAACAATATAAATAACAATAAGAGAGAGAAAAAAATAGAAACTATAATCAATAGAATTTTTTTTTTTAATTATAACTCTAATATTCGTAGAAGATAGAAGGAAAGAAAAATATTGAAAAAATAAATAAATATTAATTTCTTTTTTTGTTTTATGTGAAGGTTTCCCAAAATCTTGTGATTAATGAGAGACAAATTTTGAGCTTTTAGTTTAGTACTTTCTGTGTAAAAGTTAGTACTATGAACACTTTTATAAAAGTTTCTAAAAGTCATAAAAATTTGAATACCCTAAAACTTATAGAGACTTCTAAAAAGTTTTAATTGAATATACCGTGACTTTTAGAATTTTTATAAAAGTTTATAAAAGTTTCAATTCAATATACTAATACTTTTAGAGAGTCTCCAAAAGTCTACATTGAATACCCCTAAACTTTTTAAATTCAAAAAAGTCATTAAAAGTCTCAATTGAATACACCCCCTAAACTTTTTAATATTTGTCTCCGTATCACTAGATGAAATGTAGTGGTTCCATAATTAGTTTGCATTATCTGCCAACTATTTATGTGATTTTGATGGATAATAGACCTGCCACAATCTTTTGATGGTTTAGTGCGGGGATACTGTTAGGTGAGAAAGGGAGAAGAATTAGAGAATTGACTTCTGTTGTTCAGAAGAGGTTCAAGTTTCCAGAGAACAGCGTTGAGCTCTATGCTGAAAGAGTGAACAACAGGGGCTTATGTGCTATTGCCCAGGCTGAGTCGCTGCGCTATAAGCTTCTTGGAGGGCTTGCCGTTCGCAGGTTTCTACTCTCACCTTGTGTTCAGCCTTCTTTTTGTTTAGTAGCATTACGTGTGTATATTTGGAATTCGATTTTATTTGTTTTGCTCCCAGTGTAATGTGTGTGATAGCTCATATATGTGTGGACGTGCAAATGCTAGTTTCTTTGATTTGTCTTAAACTCTCAATCCGCACGTCGGCCTCTTATTTTGCAAGATACACTGTTCCCCAAAAGTTATTCCTGTAAGTAAAGTATAACTCATAACATGAAGCGGCATTGATTAAATTTCTTATTTTCCTTTTTAAGAATTTTGTATTGAAGGGAACTTTAATCAATGCTCACATCAATTTGTGGAGTGAGGTTGGCCCCTTTACTTGCTCCGACGTAATGGGGTTTTCAAATTGCTCCTACATAGTCACTATACATTCTCATTTTTCCTTTGAATGTTATTAACTTTTATGCTGGTTGGCTTCTCTGATTCTATTGGCAATCGTGTGTACTAGCATATGTTTTATATTTTTACTTGACCTCGCTGCCCTTTTAACATCCAAACTCTTAGACACAGTTACACCTTTATCCACACATTTTTGTGCCTGGAAACCTTAATCTCTCTGTAGTTTAGCATTTCAATTTACAAAGCATCTAGAATTGCATGTTGGTTTTGAAAATCAAATTCGTTCTTCAAAATGAAAATCATATTGCAACAATGTTTTAAAAATCAAATTCTGATTTTCGTTCAATCATTAAGATAAAATCAAGATAAATTTTTGTATTATTGTGCAAATCTATTAACGTCTTAAATTAAATGACCTGTTGTAGTGTGATTTCTTCTTTTTTGATTCTTCAAAAGGTTGAATTCAATATGAACCATTAGTTCTGATTCTCGTAAGAGTAGCTATCTGCTACCTTTCTTAGATTGGTATAAGTTATTGAATTGGACCAAAATGCAAACTACACCTTATAGGCTCTGTTGACACTCTTAAAAAAGAGCCTGATTATTTGCTTTCGCTATTGATGTGCTCCACAAGGGAGAGTGATCAGAAACACTAAGATATGTAATGTGCTCTGCTCCGGAAAATCAAGTTTATCCAAGTCAATAGAAAGTGTCCACCATCTTGTACTTATAGATAGTTCAGATTGTTACCCTTGGGTGGTTCAACCATTTAAAAAATTGAAAAAATACACTACGAGAGTTTTATTGAATATTTGGAGTTTGTCAGGATTCCTGAACTGCTTTTGTGTTAATGAAGTTTGGAATATTCTCCTACAGAGTTTTACATCTTAAAGCTTATTGAAAACTCTTGTATTTTTTGAATCGTGTTTTAACATGTTTTGAGTTTTCATTCTTGGTCTGGATAATTTAATGATGAAGAAAAAAGTTGTGATTAGAAAATCCTGATTTAACTGGAAGGATCTCCATATTTTATGCTCTACTTAACAGGTCTGATCAGAAATGGAAACCATCTGATCTACTTGAAAACGGGGAAAGAGAACAAAACCCACTAAAGGTGAAAATACTAAAATTTTGTGGGGAAAAGGCTAAGAATGAAATTTATTTGCGCTGCAAATAATTGTTACGAGTAGAGAAAACTGGTTAGATGATTTGCAATCAAAATTTACATTTTTTGATTTACTAAATGTATGTTTGGGTCACATTATTTTGAAAAAATGTATTCTGGAATAGCAGATTGATGAAAAATGTGTGGTTGAAAAAGAAGGAAAATTTATTGATGTGATGAGAAATATTATTTTATTAAAGAATGTGTGGTTGGAAATGAGTAGAATAATGAGAATGAAAATTTTAATATGTACTAAACAGGGGCTAATTCTCTTTTCCTCTTCAGGGCCTGCTATGGCGTTTTACGATTTGTTATGGAGAACGGAGCTAAGGGGTGTGAGGTATGGAATTGTTGTTTTGCATTCTCTTCACTCAGGGTTTAGTCTTCGTCAACCTTGTTTACAATCAATATTTATTAATTTCAGGTTATTGTTAGTGGAAAGCTTAGAGCTCAACGTGCTAAATCAATGAAGTTCAAGGATGGCCACATGATATCCTCAGGCCAGCCTGTGAAAGAGTACATCGACTCTGCTGTGAGGCACGTTCTTCTTAGACAGGCAAGTTTAGATGAAATTTCTTATCATTTGTTGTCATATCTTTGAAGCTGGTTGCTCTTTTATCAACACCCGAACCTTCAATTTGATTGGTTACATACCCAGTGCAGGGCGTTCTTGGTATCAAAGTGAAGATCATGCTTGAATGGGACCCAAAAGGCAAGCAGGGTCCAGTTAAACCCTTACCTGACCTTGTCACGATCCATCCTCCCAAGGAAGAGGAGGTATACATCCCTCCGGCACTAGCTTCAACCGATGTAGAAATTCCAGTCGCATAAAATATTGTCAGCAGCTGAAATACGACTTATGTAGATATACAATGTAAAAATGATGATGTTGCCTATCGAATTTTGTTCTAGTTTTGTTGTTTTGCTCACGACGTTTATGATCGATAAAGACCTTTATGATCGATAAAGTCTACTTAAAGTTTTTAATCATATCCTTGTGGTCGTGTTCTGTCAATTTGTAAAAATCTGATTCCAATATGGAGAATCATAATGTATAATAATAATATGTTGTGCCGTGGATTTTTGATTGGGATTTTATTTGATGCTGATTCTTGCACTTAGGGCAGATTTTTTTTTTTGTTAATGTGGGCTCTATAGTATGTTGATTTCTTCAGCTCCAAATGGGAATAAAATGGTCCACTTCAATGCCCCTTTGCTATGTATGAGGTTTGCAATGATTTTCTTAACGCGTTCTTTTCTATTTTTTTTGAAAAAAAAAAGGTATGTTAATGAATTTATTTGATATATCGTGGAAGGATTGAAGCATGTTTAGTACGTAGCATTAGACTCGAAAAGAAAGGAGCAAGTGAATACACCAATCAAATAAATGAAAAATAAATATATTTCGACAAGATTAAAATTGCGAACTCGAAAAGAAAGAAACAAGTTTGACTTTCAAGCTCGCTCATTTCTTTGATGCAAATAAGTACACCTGGTTAAATAAGATCCTAATTAGAGGAGCATTAAAGAAGGTATGGACTGACCCCTTCGGGGATGGTCGAGTTGGTGGAGCAGGTGAACGCGAAGATCGAAGGTCACGAGTTCGAATTCTCACCCAACAATTTTTCGGGCAAGCCCCGTCGCACCAGGTTTGTTTAGTGCGGTTTATCTCTCTTATGTGGTTTGTTGGCCACTGCACATGGAGCGAGGTTTACTCAGTACGCACTCATGAATAACGGCTGCGAGGTTCTTACGGGAAAAAAAAAGGTATGGACTGGAATCAGGAATTGGATGGACATTCGAAATAAAGAGGAAGAGAGGACTCAAATAATTTAAACTCACAAAAAAAATCTTGTAACTATGCTATATATTGATATTGCAACTGCGCTAACAAGCGTACTTTCAATTCTTCAGTTCCCACTTTTATATAAGAGAAATTACTTCGTTCTTCCTCCAAGAGAAGCGGGATACTAACCGATGACAAGTTATTAGCATAATTCGTATTTCACGTCCTATTCTTGTAAAAGAACAAGTTTAGGCTACTAATCCTATCTACTGATAACACTTCCAAAATCAATAGCTATACATGTCCCGGTTTATGCATTTTAAGATGTATTTTGTATTGTTGAATAAAACCTTTGGTGTATTATTATCGATAATAAAGTCCTTGTTTGATGGTCATTATTTGGTAAAAAAATATTTTGAATAGTGAATTTTTTGAACAATGTGTAGTTAAAAAATATGTAAATTTTTTGAATATACTTGTAAAATATTTATTATGTAAATATGTGATTGAAAATGAATATATAAAATAAAGAATAGAAATAATTATCTTCGAAGCAAAGTAACAAATGTTTATCAGCGTAAGCCATAAAAGTCATAAGAGAAACCTTGCTTTTCTGCGGGGATGTTTTGGTCATTTTAAGCCACGGAACTTGATACCCATTACCCGTACCCGATACAATAAAAAAGAGCACTGAGAAAGCAAACCAACCACGGGCATATCCGGACTCTGCGCCTCTCTCAAATGAAGTTGATTCGAGATTTGGAATCCGTGACTAAGAACACATTACAGCCAGCGTGCTGGTAAAGCAAACAAAAACCACGTACTGACTGAACTCAAAAAAACACAGAATCACCAAATTTCATATTTACTAAATCGGATTTTTTTTTCTAATTTCCTTATTTTACGAATCTCATCTGTCAATCATTTAAATTATCCAAATTTTGTCTTTTCCACATTTTCAAATTCTTGATTTCACCCCGGCACCGGAATATTCCAATCCGCGGTTTCAGTTGCTCGATTCTTGAAATCAAGGTTTTTGAATCCTTCTGTGATGAGGTAACTTACTGTTTTTATTATGTTTTGGTAATCAGTCACGATTGGAAGTGATTAATTTTCGAAAATTTTTAATTCATGTTTTGAATGAAATTTCGTGTCGGATTTTGAAAGGTAAAAATTGACTCTGTTGGAGACAAATATGTGGCTTGTTTTTTCTGTTTTTGGTTTTCAGTTAGTGTTCATGAGTTGCATGTGCTGGATTTTTCAATGGAAACAGTAGTTGATATTGTGGGGAATGAGGGAGCTAAAGTTGAAGATAGTGTTGCTGCAAGAAATAAGCCCACTCCAACCTCCCTGCAAAAGATTGCTGATCCTGTTGTATACCAGCTTGTTCGGGTATACCACTATGCTTAACAGATTATAATTGACATTTATAATCCACATGTTTTTGTAAGATATCTTGATGCTTTTTAGTAGTGAACTAAATTATGCTTCACTGAATGAATGTTAGTTTAGTAATTTAATTTTATGTTGTAAGGTTTCAGCTATTTCTTAAGAATCCTTTTGATGTCTGACTTTTTATTTGTGTGGTAGTTGTGAACATGCTTCTAAGTTGTTAAACTTGTTGAATTATCTTTGAGATTTTTTCTGAGTGACCTAGTAGTTGCTTGTGGACATTCGCACTTGGTAGGAGTGCCTGACTCTTCTTTATATGAAAATGAACAAAGTCTATTTACTCACGAGTGTCTCCATAAATACATTCGTACATGAGGAGGTAATTGGCTTCCAAAATTGGTAGGTGATGACCAGTGATGGTATTGATTAGTTTTCGAGAAAGACTAATATTTATCAAAATATCCTAAAAATAAAATATAGATATTAATTATCGGCTGGAATGCACATGTTAATGGTTGTACATGCTTTTCGTTTCTTCTCCAGGACTTTGCTTTTGTCAAGGATGAGGGATTGATTGTAATGTGGAAGGTTGAGTTGTTGGTTTTATTTTGGTTGCTAACTTTTGCTCTCGTGTGGATCAACTCTTCATCTTGTATTTTTCTTTATTATCTATGAGAAAGAAGATTTAAAGTATTTGGACTATCATAGTGGTTGTGAAAAAATAAATACAATCAAATTGTACTGCCTGCATTTGATAATCTCATACTATTAAAGTGTAGAATGAACTTAGCCCTAGTTTGATGGCCTTTTTTTTTTTTTTTGGAAAAAAACATTGGAGAATATATGGTTACAAAACTAGTGAAAAGTTTTAGGTTTACGTGTAGAATATTTTATCGTGTGAATGTGTGGTTAAAAATGAGTATGCCGAAAAAGAGTTTTTGAAAGAATGGAAGAAAAACAGGGCTTAATTTAATAGTTGAGTTGATCTATTTTAGTAGATGTAAGTAGAGTCCTTTAAGTTAGAAACCCCTATGAGCATAATCAGGTAAGTTGTCATGGACAGTGTTAGGTAATATGATATGTCTTCTTTGGTGCTATTTTGGTGATGGGAATTTGACTGTTTATTGTCTTTTAAGTAAATATTAGATGTGATTATAATCTACTAGGTTGATGGAAATGGGAGATTAGTGCCTGCGACTGAGGATGAAGTTATGGCAGTAGAGGACTTGCTCGAAGATGACAAGAGCGAAAATGGATTTGTTTCAGACTCTGTACAAACTGTGGAATGCAATAAAAATTGCAAACATGATCTGGATGAACTTCAATTCAAAGCATCATCAGGTCACCGCTAGAATTTTTTTTATACTCTTGTTTATGTTTATGTGTTTTACCATGTAACTTTGAAATCATGATGATTATAGCACAAGTGATGCATTTTCTTTGATTGTAATCACTTTAAGAACTCAGCAGGTCATTTGCTGCTATTCATTCTAGATGGAGTCATATACTTAGGGCCTATGTGAGCCCCATTTTTTTCCGTAAAATGCATTTGGAATAGTAGCTTGATGGAGAATTTGTGGTTAAAAATGAAGCAAAAGTTTTTGGTTGTGTGTAATATTATTGTATTGAAGAATGTGTGATTGAAAAGAAGAGAAAAAAATGTATTTTGAATAAAATGGGGATCAAACAAGGTCTTATATTTACCCCGCTACCTTGTCACTGTATGAAATGTCCTGGCTTCCTTTTGCTTTATTTTTTCCTTGGTTTTCAGATTTGTATCCTTTGAGAATTTTCATCTTTCCATGCTTTCTATGTTCCCAAAGAACAAAAATCCTTCTTCGTTTGATGATTTGGTTTTGGACCTATTGTTAATGTGGTTCGTTTCTCTTCCTCCCAACGCTATACCGTATATCATTTTTTTCGATTTTCTGTGTTTCTTAGACTTATTTGTATAACAGGTTTACAACGTGATAATGTAAAACTTGATGCTGAAGCGCCGAATGCGTCACCCAACCTTGTAGCTGATTTTGAGAAAGTAAATGTTCAACCTGAGGTACTCTATTTGGTCTTTTATGGGACGTTTTAAAATACTAAAATTTAGTTCTTTTCATCCTCCCCTCTCCTGTTAAAACTTCGCTTCATGTAAGAGCTTCATATAAGAGATCATGTATCTCCTTGAAGCTATTGGCTCCACCTTTTCCACTGACGAGAAGATCTGCTTTGAATGTACTGTGCAGCAAAGCGTTGCTCTGTTGACTCCAACTGCAGATTATGTCAGTATTTTCCGACTTGAGGGATCCTCAAAACCTTCCAATGGATTGGTCGAGAATGAAACCGCCACTTCTGCCATTGGTACTAGTTCAAAGCCTGATTTTTCTATGTTGAAAGGTGAGATACACCTGGATAATCTTACAGTAAAAGAACTTCAGGAGACTTTCAAAGCAACTTTTGGAAGAGAAACTTCTGTCAAGGACAAGCAATGGCTCAAGAGGAGGATATTAATGGGATTGACCAATTCCTGTGATTTCTCAACCACAACTTTGGTCATCAAAGACAACGGAGTGGTAAAGAAAGATAAAGAAGAAATCTATAGTAGTGTGGAACATAATATTTTGTTGGACCCTGAAGTTGGATCTATGAGCGTGAACCATGAAAGTTCTGCAACATTCCATGATAACCAAAAGGAAAGCCACTCAAATGCTACTGGCATGGAATCACAGGGTTATCCAACGGTGGATAATTATGGAAGTGAAGATACTAACACAGAACAAAGAGCGACAAAAAGAGTCCGAAAGCCTACCAAACGATATATTGAAGAACTTTCAGAAGGAGAATCAAGGGATTCTTGTGAAAAGTTAATCTCCTCAGTTGGACATCGTGCGTATAGTCAGCCATCCACAAACATCCATGTAACACCTGTTCAAAAAGTTGGATTAGAAGGAAGATGGCTCATAAGGCGAGACTCGCTTGGAGGTTCTGGAGTTCAGGTTCCATATGTTTCACGGGTTCGGCGGAGCCGTCCAAGGGAAAACTTCATGACTCTCATGGTAACGTGAAAGATACCTTCTTAGTTGTACATGTTTGGATTTGGCAATCTGGAATATTCACGATCATTTTCTGTGGTCTACATAAATACTTTGAACTGCACTCATTTGAACAAAGAACAAACACACCTAGTTCATATAGCCATTTGATACTATATGTGGAACCACTTTTGCTGCTTGGTTATAATTATTTTTGGTAGCTAACCTCTCTTTGTATTTGCATCTATTCCTGTTGTGGATGGAGCAATTTCTTCCACTTATCAGCCAAGGGCACACATTTGTTATAAATGCTGCTTCTGCTTCAGTTTAACTCTCCGTTTGAATCTGTTGAAACATGAAGCTATTTCCTGTCTTCATTAGCATTATATTCTATTTATCATTGAAGAATGGTCTGTTGTTAAGCCAAAATGTAACTAATGTATGACTGTAAGGGGTTACTATATTTTGAAATTCTCTTGATGGAACAGGGGGATATGATACTGGCACTGTAAGCTTGTTATATTGTGATTAACAGTCTTTTAGATATAAATATATAATATGTAGAAGTTTTAGCCAAGTGGCATGGCCATGCCAACCAGACTGGTAACTGGACATTGAAATTGGGGAAAATGTATTCAATGTCGACTTGTTTCCCAGATGGATCAAAGATCATTTGAGATAGACTTGTGCCATCCTCCAAATATACGTTTTAGCAATACTTAGTTACCTCAAATCTGGATGTTCACTGTCTGAAGAAGAAAGAATAACTGAATCTAGTTGAACCTTATTTGAGATTGCAAATCAAATGAGCCTTGTCTCAACTGCCTGGGGTTGGTCTAGAAAATCTAGATAATACTAGGCATTTTGATAGATATTGAAGGTAGTAGTTATACCTGAGACTAGTTAACACATCTTCGATAGATCCTAGGTTTCTAAACTAAGAACTACACGATACAATGAGTTATATGTTGAATTATCATAAAATTTATGAGCATCTCCGTTGAGGGTATCTTTCAGCATCTTCATATCAAGTTTTTAATGACAATTAGTTCATAAGTAATGATGACACATTCCACATTGCTGATGGAAACTTTATGTGTGTAGCCCGTTACTTCATCCGATAAGCTGTACACTGAAAGGAAAGTTGAGCTGGAGGAGCTTAAAAACTTGGATTCGAATGAGAATTCAGACGATGACTCGGTTACCATGCCTGCAGCAAATGGAAGAATGAGGAGGAAACATCATCGACCTTGGACTCTAAGTGAGGTTGTTAAGCTGGTTGAAGGGGTTGCCAAATATGGTGCTGGTAGATGGTCTGAGATTAAACGCCTGGCCTTCGCATCGTATTCTTATCGAACATCTGTTGACCTCAAGGTAGGATAAAGTATTTTATAATTGTCTAGTCAACTCAGGTTTAGTCTCCACTGAAAGTTTAGGTATGCAATTGAACTTTGTAATTTTCTTAAGATTAGCTATCATATTATTATTTTTTTGCAGGACAAGTGGAGGAATCTGCTGAGAGCTAGTTTTGCACAGTTGCCGGCTGAAAAGGGGGTGAGCAAATTGTTCCTTTTACAGTCACCTTAGGCTCTCAGCCCCCTCCCCTTCCCTCCCCCCAAACACACACACACACAACCAACCCTTCCACGCATAAAACGTTCGACTTAAAGTTGATTTGGAGAAAAAGATATCTGCTAATTTAAAGTATGATTATGCTGCTAAAATACATGAACAACATATACTCTTTTCTTAACTCTTTCTTAATATTTGGAGGGTGGTTTGAAGTTTAGTCACCAAGGAACTCTTTTATGAATTGACTTTGTCATGTCTCACGACGTAAGTTGTAAATCATGGAATAGACATTGATCATCGTTGCATGAAGATGTTTGGAGGAGTTATTTTTTTATTTAGTATAATGTGCTTTTCAAGCCTGGTTGACGTATTCCCTGCCTATCAAGCCTGATTGACTGGACTGATCTTGGTAGTGACAGTCCATTTCGGATTTTTGACGGTGCTAATAGTGTTGATTTCTGATCATGTTCCCTTGAAGTGGTTGTACTTGTCATGTTTGCCACTTTCTTCTTTGACGTTCGGAGTTCCTGTGAACTGCAGATATCTATTTTTAAAGCTTAAGTACATGTTTGGCAAAGCTTAAATTATAATTTAAGCTGATCAATTTTTTTTTATCCACACATTCCATAGGACCCACAACTTACTGTCTACTTATTATCCACACATTTAGTAAGACCAACATTATAATCACTCAAAAGCACTACAAAACATACTTTGCAGGAGGGAGAGGAAGAATATTATTATTGTTGTTGTTTTTGTGGGGAAAGAAAAGTGATGGCAGGGGATTTGCCATTTACTTTCACGTTCGACACTGCAACGCTAGAATTATAAATTTCTAGACATAATTTCTTGAACTCTTTATCATCCGTATGATGCAAAAGGTTCTCATTTTAGTTTTTATGCATTGTATCATTTCAGATTTATGGTTCCTTGCTTTGCTGAATAATGTCCTGCAACCATGCCTCGAATTCTTCATTTCGCTTCTTTAGAACATCCATATTTTATTTTTCCATTCAGTGGAGTTTTATCACTTTGATTACAGATGCAGAATTCTCGTAAACATGCTTCAATTCCAATCCCTGCTCCAATTCTGTTACGAGTAAGAGAACTGGCTGAAGTGCAAGCACAGGTTCCTCCGAGCTTCAGCGGAAGTAGGTTTGCTGGACACACTGGTAACGATAGAACTAGTGTACATGAATAAGTCCAGAGTTCTCTTAGTATTGTACATACCAGATTTTAGTTGTCTAATATAGGAACAAGGTCGATAGAACTGTCGTTACTGTAACTGTTTGTTATCGTGTTGATTGTTGGGCGTTTCTTGGACAAATAATAGTTTGTGGACTACGATAACTTTGCGTTTGTTGTTTTGAGGCTGGAGATATTTTGAGGTGCCACTTGTTTCAGATTTGTAGCTTAACGCGCTTAATGAAGCACTGAAATCTTTTTCCTTTTTACTGTCAAAATTTAGATCGAAGTCAGTGCTTAAATCAATTGAAGATGTGTAAGAAAACATGTACAATGAGCAAACAAGTTGGCAGAATGAGTATTGGGAAGGATGAAAATGTACAGCATGCTCAAATGCTTTTCTACTTGTATGTTTATACTTAACTGATCCACGATAAATAATTTATAAAGTCGATCGAGTTTGAGAATAAAATTTACTTTGTTCTTTGCATATCAATGACTTCTTCTAACCAAGCGGATAATGTTAAAACTAATGCTTATAACGTGGTGGTATACTCGGTATAACATTATGCTTCTGCACATTATAGAAATTATTTTATAGTTTTAATTAATGAAAATGGAACATAACAAGTCTTCTCCAAATATAGGCGAGATGGTTGTCCGACAATTCTATTATAAATAGGATAGAAAGTTATTATTTTAGTAATATTTTTGTGATATGATTCGGGATAGACAATCACTTGACAGAGTTTTGGAGTGCAAATTGAAGAAGTTGACAAGTCAAGGTTCAAGTTTCGTGAAGGGCTCGGGATCCGAAACGAGTTGGATTCAAGGTTTGGAAGATATTTAAAAAGAAAATGAGCAGTGTGGATAAAAACGGGCATAACTTTTAGCTTGGTTGTCAGATTTTCGTCCATGAGTATTTTTCGAAAATGGCACGAGATTCTGCACAAGGCCTCACGAATGCATCGTACTTTTGGGATTGCAGTCGCACAGAAACAGGCCAAGAACAAGTTGGAGGGAAAACTTTCCTTTTGCGCGAATTTCCTTGTTA
>CAIGRL010308012.1:0-12391 GCA_903798325.1 Fraxinus xanthoxyloides
CACGTTGAAGACCAAAGACTGCTATATTTCACCATTTAAGGCACATTGTGTTTAGGACCAAGGACCGGCTCCTTTGACCGTATAAGACATTTTGTGTTTGGGACCAAAGACTGGTTCCTTCGACTGTTCAAAGCACTTTGTGTTTAGGAAAAACATTTTGTGTTTGGGACCAAAGACTAACTCTTTCGACTGTCCAATGCACTTTGTGTTTGGAACCAAGGATTGACTCCTTTAACTGTCCAAGACGCTTTGTGTTTAAGACCAATGACCAACTCCTTCGACTATCCAAGACACTTTTTGTTTGGGACCAATGTTTGACTCATTTGACCGTCCAAGACACTTTGTGTTTGGGACCAATGATCAACTCCTTCAACTGTCCAAGACATTTTTTGTTTGGGGATCAGGTCTGACTCCTTCGACCGTCCAAGACACTTTATGTTTGGGACCAATGATCAACTCTTTCAACTGTCCAAGACACTTTTGTTTGGAACCAAGGATTGACTCATTCGACCATCCAAGGCATTTTGTGTTTGTGATCATATATACTTGGGAGGCTCATGATATAGACAATAAAGGAATTTAAAGATTCACTGCTTGTTAATTTTTATTTTTTTTCTTTTGCTAATTTTCTCTTCATTTTTTTAGAAATGATTGGGATGAGCTCTAATAATAGAATGTATTCGGATATATACAAAATCGTCGACTTTAAAAGCCAAGACAAAAGTTACTTTCGTTTCAAAGATACTGATGTGAAGTACGATGCCCAGCCTGGCATACGAGGTGAGCTTAAATTTATCATACATAAGCCAACTACAGATCCTTCTCTTGAGCTCTAAGAGTCTTTGTCAGAGTTGCATATGCCCATTATTAGTGAATGTCATGAGAATTTGGAAACTGCTACGTCCAACCGACCTAGCAATCATCTTCCCTCTTTGTGTCTCCCACCTCGCCATTTCCAAAGCATGAAGTGCATCTCAAGAGCCGTAATTTAGGAGATGATTAACAACAAAGAAATACTATGGAAAAGTGCGCTCGTTAGTCGTGGAGAAATCTCTTTTCTTCCAAAGTTTTGGGAGTAGCCTTCATAGGTCCAGAAACTTCTGCTCAAGAGGAATCTTCACCAATTAGCTTATGCAGTCAGCTCTGCTACAAAGGATTATCATCGCCCAAATTCTATCTACAAACCTGTTTGTGAGGTTTGGTGCCCAAAGACTAACATTTTTGTGACCACCCGTGGTGAAATTAGCATTTCTCTTTGGGACATTCGCGAGATCATTGGACTTTCGATCATGGGTCATTACTATGAGGAAGTAGTCCCAAGTCTTTCAGAGTAGATAGACCAACTTTCCATATCCTGCATGTACCTCTTTAATGTTTTCGCACAGATTGCAGATGTGAATGAATCTGATTGCGTTTAGCCACGAAGAATGGATTAATTTTTGGTTTCGCAAGAATGGTTGTGCCAGAATCCTTGACAACGAAAAAATTACAAGAATGTTATGAGTCTAAATCCATTCAAGAGGCGTTATCAAAGAGCTTCAAATGAAATACGAAGGCTCGTGGTTGTAGACAAGCCAAAGATATTTCACCTAGGGATCAGAGTTATTGGTGTGATTTGCCAATATCTTTGTCTATAGAAGAAGACAAGGAATTAGAAATAACAATTTATCTCTCTTTGTGGCTTTGTCATTTCGTCCTTCCATCTGGGGATGAGTATATAAGAGTTAAAACTTTTAAAATGTCTTCTAAAATGGCATGTGGTTATACTTATAGTTTAGTTTCTCCCATATTAGCAAGAATTTATAGAGGACTTATACGGACATCGAACCATTAGTCAAACTCGGACCTTGGCACAATTTCACATTCATTTCCTGGACATTTTCTTTATGCTTGGGCTGCAAATTATTTTGTCCGAGGTATTTATGTTCATGTGGACAAGAGTTATATTTGTCCTATAATCCGAAGATATGTTAGCACCTTGAATGCTTTCCAGTTTTGGGAAAAACATGTTGTTGATTATCAAGACCTTATCCATGGAATGATGGATGCCATGACTTTCACTGGAATCCATTTCCCTCATCATCCCATCCCGATGTACGAGTGGATAACCAACCAAGGTCTATAGATGCCTCAGAATTTATGATGAGTATTCGATCTGGATTTATTTCTTATCGTCGAGGAAATTTCCCTTTCATTCTCGAGGCATATAATAGCATATAATCCTCACAGGTTTGTGAGGCAACTTAGCTTTAGACAAAAACTTCCTAGTTCACCAAGAAAGTTGGATATTGCTCTCAATACAGGCGATTTGTATCGCGACTGGTTGTCTTTAACTTAAACAATGAGTGGTTCTACATTTCATAATCCAGAGTATGTGAAGGATACACATGAAAACGTTGATTCAGAGTACCAAACTTGGTGAAATAATCGAGTGTTGCCGATTCTAACCAAGGTTCAAGTGCAGGATTTATCTTCTAGTGAGAGTCATCACTTTGTTCTTAATTCAATTCCGAACAGTGTTGTACCCAAAGGGTTAAGTCCTCCATATATCATTCTTGAAGAGATTTTTTGAAAGAGGGAATTGAGACTCCGAAATGAAAGAGGCATTAAGAAGATTAAAATTTAAATTCCCTCGAAAAAGTTTGCTTCCAACTCTGAGCCAGATGAGAAGATGCCTGAAGTAGTTTTGATTACAGACCACAGTAGTCCTGGAGATCGAGCATCCCACGCACCTGGAAAGACTCTAACTCTAGGAGATGAATGTTCTGGAGATCACATATTTTTTTTATTATTTTTTTAACATACTACTTGTATTTGGTCTCATAAAATGAACTTCAATTTTAGGCTCACCTTTCTCGAATATATAAGATTAAATGACCAGTAAAATCAATGTCGCTTCAAGCTGTTCCAAATCCTTCAAAAGGTGACGTCGAAGTCTCTCACATTAACATCAGCCTCCTGAATACACCATTAGATGACGAATTTTTAGATATGTCTCCTAGAACACGGAATGTAGGTAGACCATTTTTTTTTATCTCTTCTTCTCTTCTTCTTCTTTTTTTTTATCTCTACTTTTTTGTAAGTTTTCCAAGCATTCCTGAAGGATTGAATTTCTCTATGAATCCGGACTATTTGCAAGGTCAGACTAGCAAGAATGATGGGGAAATCGATGCACTTCAAGGAATAGATGACGCTCATGATTTTCATGGTCCACCTTGTAAACACCCGAATACTATGAATGAAGGCATTTCGACGTTCAACGTAGATATTTTTCAAGATGAAGTGAATTCTGAGACCGCTAGAGCTAACATTTCAGAGATCAATCAAGAAGTTACAACTACTCCACATTCATTGACTTTAGTTAACATTCCGCATTTAGAAACAAATAATCATCGGACAACTTCAATTTGTTCTTCTATGGCTGGTTCCCCGTCTGGAATAACTCAAGAGTCTCCTTACTTAAATGTTGTTTTCCAAAAAGCCATGACTATCTTTAGAAGTGTTTTAGGGATGACTTGAAGCATGAGTTTTTAACATTCGATCTTGGTGGGATGAAAATAATTTAATTCTTCAAAATGTGATTACCAGCTCATTCCGCGCAGAAAAGACTCAGAAGTTGAAACTTTTGAATATTCAGCTGGAAGTAGAGGATTCCACTTGTTCTTTATTAGAAGATAAAATTAGTCAGCTAACTTTTGAGTTGGACAGATTTCGTGGTGAACTTCAAATACATCAGGAATATAAGAGTATGCTTGAAATTGCAAAGGTCGCATTAGAAGAATTACAAACTAGAGATGTCTCTAGCACATCAACCATTAACTAGAAAAGAAAGACCCTTGAAAATAGTTTCTTACAATTGATCAATGACAAGTGATTTTGATAAAGTCGAGACTTTATGATCTTCTTTTTAAATCATATTGTATGAATTTTGATTTTTCATCTTTCTTCTTCTTTCTATGATGAACTTTTTTTCTTATTTCTTGTGTATTTTTTTACTACAGAAAATGATAAACAAATTGAATAAATTTATTAGTTGTGACTGAACATGAATTTATAATTTATTCAAACTATCTACGTAACTAAATGAGATCAAGTCGAACGTAGTTCATTATAAGAACACAATGTTTTTTGTTTATTTGGGGACTGTTCACAGTTTATCCTCTTGCGGGCCATGAGTATTACATTTTATTACGTTGAAAAATTATAAATTAAAGAACTTCAAGCATAGAAACGCTTTACAAATTTCTTTCATTCCAATTTCTTTTTGATTTGGAGATGACCTTTTTAGTAGACTGCATAGAATCTTGTTGAACGCCTATGTTAATCAATTAGTTGTTGCATTGTACATGGATGAGTTGTACTATTTGAATCCGAATTTTGAACATAAATTGTTTATGTGACTATTGCAGAAAGGCTTCCTATTGTCAGTGATGATGTATCATATGAATAACTGATTTGGAAACGGATAAAACCTGCAGCATTTTCTTTCTTTACTTCATTCAATGGTATGACATCAGCCTACTTAGAGAAGTAGTCGGTTCCAGTAAGGATGTATGAATATCCAGCTGAAGACTTTGGAGTTATAGGTCCAATTACATCGAGACCCCATGCATCAAATGGTTATGAAGCTACTGTCAGATGTAATGGTTCACGAGGTTGATGGATGAA
Source organism: Fraxinus xanthoxyloides (assembly GCA_903798325.1). Taxonomy (NCBI): domain Eukaryota; kingdom Viridiplantae; phylum Streptophyta; class Magnoliopsida; order Lamiales; family Oleaceae; genus Fraxinus; species Fraxinus xanthoxyloides. The sequence goes on from CAIGRL010308012.1 coordinate 4,669, forward strand.
GTTTTCACGAACTTAGCAGGCTTCACATTTTTTGCATAATTCGTGGAATCTTGTACCATAGTTGGCCATTAGTACCCTATCATATTTATTCTAAAATGGAGTTTGGGTCTAAACTGATGAGCACCAGAGATTCCAAAGTGGGCTTCTTCCACGATACGTGTTGCTTCATCATTACTTAAACATCGGAGGAAAACTGCATCGAATGATCGTCGATAAAGCGTTTCCTTATAAAAGACAAAGCGGGATGCACGCCTTTTGATCTCGATTTTTCGCCGTGAATTGTCTAGTAGCTTTTGATGTTGAAGGAAATCGATTATTAGGTGTCTCCAATCTTCTTTTTTCTCATCTTCGATTAATTCAACGCTGTTGTTTTTTCTTCCATATCAGTGGGTAGCAATAATGGAAGCACCCATTTCTGAGCAATTGATATGGAGTGGGAAAAATCTTCATATAAAATAGCAGCCAAATTAGTTAAGGCATCAGCTTCCTTATTTTCAATTCTAGGTATGAGTTTGATTTTTAGACTTCGTACTTTTGCTAAAAGTTGGTTGATTATCAATTTTAGAATCTCCAAAGACTTCCAGCTGATGGATATCCATATCTAACGTTGTCTCTAAGCTAATGATAAGGGCTTGATATTCCGCTATGTTGTTTGAACATTTNGGTGTCTCCAATCTTCTTTTTTCTCATCTTCGATTAATTCAACGCTGTTGTTTTTTCTTCCATATCAGTGGGTAGCAATAATGGAAGCACCCATTTCTGAGCAATTGATATGGAGTGGGAAAAATCTTCATATAAAATAGCAGCCAAATTAGTTAAGGCATCAGCTTCCTTATTTTCAATTCTAGGTATGAGTTTGATTTTTAGACTTCGTACTTTTGCTAAAAGTTGGTTGATTATCAATTTTAGAATCTCCAAAGACTTCCAGCTGATGGATATCCATATCTAACGTTGTCTCTAAGCTAATGATAAGGGCTTGATATTCCGCTATGTTGTTTGAACATTTCTCTGTTAAGGCAAAAAAATATGGCATAACAAGATCATGGGGAGCGATAAAGACAACTCATGTTCCTACACCATAACTCTAGGCTACCCCATCAAAGTATAGCCTCCATGATGGTATGATTTCAGTAAATAGAACTTCTTCATCCGGAAGGTCTTCATGTAGTTCCTATTCCACTGGAATTGGATGGTTAGTAAGGAAATCTGCCAAAACTTGTCATTTGATGGCATTTTGTGAAATGAGTTTGATGTTGAACTCGAACAATAGCATCGCCCATTTTTCAATCGTTCCAGAATGCATTGGTCTAGATATTATGTAATTTAAATGATCAATCTTTGAAACAAGACTGATCGTGTATGATATCATATAATGTCTTTATTTTTTAGCCACGAAGATTAACGCAAGACATATTTTTTCAATAGACGAATACTTCATTTCGGCGCCTACCAGTGTCCAACTCAAGTAGTAGAGTGCATTCTCTTTTCTTTCATTGTTGGCTTGGACAAGGAGTGCTCCTAAAGAATATTCTTGTGCTGTAACATAAAGAGTCAGTGGTTTCCCTGGGACCGAAGCTATGAGTACTGGTGGATGAGACAAATATTACTTAATGCTTTGAAAAACAGTTCGACAAGCATCATCACATTCAAATAGTACATCTTTCTTTACCAATTTGTTGAATAGGTGGCAACATCCGACAAGGTTAGAGATAAATCTTCGAATGAATGTGAGTTTTCTTTAAAGACTTTTCAACTCATGCAATTTCTTGGTTTTCGCATATTGATTATAACTTCAATTTTTGATTGATCTATTTTAATGCCCCTATGTCGAATAATGAAGCCAATAAATTTTTCAGGTGTGACACCAAATGCACACTTCAGCGGATTCATGATGTCGTCAAAGCCTTTCGAAAACAGCACGTAAATCTCGTAGATGATCATTACGTTTGTTTGTTTTAACGACGAGATCATCTACATAGCACTCCACATTCTTATGCAACATGTCATCGAAGATCTTTTGCATTGCCTGCTGGTAGGCTGCCCCCATATTTTTTAATCCAAACGGTATAACTTTATAACAATATATACCCTTAGATGTACAGAATGTTGTGAGTTCCTCATCTTTCAGATTCATGCATATTTGGTTATATTTAGAAAATTCATCCATGAAAGATAAGACTTCATTCTCGGTAGTTGCATCCACTATCAACTCTATTATCGGAAGCGAAAAGTCATCTTTTGTACATGCTTAATTTTGATCACGAAAGTCAACACAAACTTGTAATTGTCTATTTTTCTTTTTTATATGAACAATATTCGCGATACAAGTTGGGTACTTGACTTCACGTATGAATACAGCTTCAATAATTTTGTTGACTTCCACTTCAATTTGAGGAATCAGTTCAGATCGAAATCTTCTTTAAGGTTGCTTGATTGATCGAACTCCATGTAGCAAGATGATGTACTGTAACCCTCGGATCTAATCCCGATATTTCTTTGTAAGACCACGCAAATACATCTTTGTATTCTTGAAGCAAATGGATGTACTCTGATTCTTCCTTTTAACTAAGGATGACACTTACAAACACTAGTCTTGAGTCTTCTTCAGTTTCCAAGTTTAATTGCTTCAAGTCATCCAGAGTAGCTTGTCCCCCTTCTTCAAATGTATGTGGGTCCAATTCAGGTTCATCTACTGTGGTAGAGTTTTCAGACTCAGGTTTTGAGTCGAGAGTTTCTTTAAAAGTATGTAATTAACATAGACTTCTTCTTCTTCTTCCTTATTATTGTTTAGAGAAGGGTAAACCTTTTGATATTTTCATCTTTTCCTTGATCGTTGATACTTAGGATTTGGATTAGAAATTTTATTTCCAAATCGAGAAAATGAAGATTGTCTCTTAGGTGACCTTTAGAAAACTTGTGCGTTATTATCAATTTGGATAGAAGAAGAATGATCATCATTTAACATTTGGAAGACGGAAGTTTTACCTTTTACATCAACCATTGGGGAGGATTCTCATTTTAACATTTTAAACATCGAAACTCTGGCATTCTCGTTTTCAATTCGATCGAACACTAAAGGTTTTGGCTATTTAGGTTTCTCGCTTGCAACCTCGTAAATTTGAATCATGATGGAGTTCGAGGAAACCTTCTTGACTTTAATCTTTCTCGGTGGATTTGGATCATATCCCAAACCATGCCTATGTTGCGACATAAGGGTTCCGTCAAAATTAGAAGGGATACGCCCGCCCGAAAGGACAGTATCAAGATCACCTAATTTGCGAGGCTTTCATTTCCCAAATTCGGCATTCTCAAACAGCGTTTTGACTTGAGGATTATAGCACCCTTTGAAAGTCAGTTTTGGTTCATTGGCTCTTTTAATACCTGGCTTGTCTTGTTTGGACGAGGTAGAAATACTGAGATTTGATATGTCTGGAATATATGTCGAAGCTTCAAATGATATTTGCATTCTCCTGAGACTTTCATGAGTCAATGGGGGTAGAAACAATTTTGGAATACTAAGTATTGGAAGAGTTAACTATTTTCTCAATACCTCAACATCGATCGATTATGTTTGAGATTTTTTACCTTTAGAGAACCTTCAGATGTAAATTTTAATTTACATTTGATAAGCTGATGAGATTGACCAGCACTAAATGTATCATCATCATCTGCATTTCTTTTAATTTTAAATTCGAACATGGTCAACCCGGCAGAATTACACTCTTCATCTTCCACATAAAATTTTGCATCGACAAAATGAGATTCTTTTTCGAGGAATGATTTGGATTCGGCTACTACACATTTGACTTTTCTATCTCGACTGTATTTGAAACATTGGTGCCAAGTCGAAGGTACTACTCCAGTTTCACACAGCCAAACATGTCCAAAGAGTAACTCATATGATTTTTTAGCATCGATGACATGGAAGAGAGCTGAGGAAATTAACTCTCCTATTCGCAGTTTCAAACGAATCATATCAATCTCATTAACCTTTCTGGTTGAATCCTTGAATCGTGATCTTTCTCTTGGACAGATCGCCCACATTAATTTCAATCTTCTTCATCGTTTTAACTGGCATGATGTTCATAGCAAATCCACAATCGACCATTATGCAATTTATCTTGCACTTTCAAATATAACCACTGACATAGAGGCGTCTATTATGTAAAGGGACCTAGTTATAAATCTTCATCATCAAATATGATGGTGGCCATATGTCTTGTCGGGTTATGGATTCAATATGTTTTAAGATTTTGTCTTCATATTCTTTCGAATCTATCAACGCTGCGATTAAGCCATTTAATCATTGAAAGGAAGTTTAAGAGACTCTGCTAAACTTTTTCAGAAGAAATATCATTGAGTCACGAGATAGTTCTCTTCTGTTTTGAATTCTCCCTTGATACTTTTTTCGTTTTGTCTTTCTCCTCCACATTGATAACGTTTGAGATAAAACATTCATTGTCGAAGAAACCCTTGGGAAAATATCACACAGGGTTGGTAATCTAGGAGGAACGCGTGAAACGACTTCTACTCCTGTTGATTTAGTAGACACTTTTGGCCTAACTTTGGATCTTCTTCTTTGATTGTTACTTGATCTTCGTTTCTCGTTACGAACACCATGATTTGGAAATTGTGGAATCATTCCATGGCGTCTTTCCACAAGGATCCATCCTTTCTGATTTTCTTCTTGTGTTACTTTTTCATTGGTTTGAACTTTCGTACCCGATGCCCCTAATTTCGGTCCTGCAAGAGATGTAGAATGTGGTATTTTACCTGTTTTGTTTGACATTCGGTATTTCTCATTCTTACTTATGAAGGTAGACCAACCATCACCGATCTCATCTTTGGACTCTAAATCAGAATCCCAAACATCCAAATCATCCGTCATAATTTCGTAAAAGGTTGGACGATTGAGCACACGCGGTCTATCCATCCTGGATAGACGTATCTGACAGTAATTTCTCCGTTTACCTCAAACTTCACTGGAATGGATGCTTCTGGAAGTTGCGGCCCAAACTCTTCAACCGAGGATTTACTGGCATCATATGTATGGGAAAATGTATGTCCCTTCTTTGCAATGGGAATTAGATCGAACGATCCAAACGATACCATCGAGCATGCAACTGTTGGGTTTTTTTCGATTTTGAGTTTGATCTTATTTTCTTTGTCCAAGTGAACTATAAGATCATTCAGCACAAAACATTTTTATACCGGGTGATTAACGATTATATGAAACTTACAATATTTAGGATGATCGACCTTACAAACTTCCTCAGATCTCTTTGGGGCTGGAAGTTCGACTATATTCTGTTTGAGGAGTTGATCCAGAATTCCAGAACAGAGACTGAGAGTGGGTACTCCTTCTCTTCAAATTCTTCCAAAGTTACATGACCTTTGCTTTGGACTAGTCCCTTAGTAGGTCTGAACTCTGGTTATGATTTTGGTCTTAGGTTTGATTTCGACCCTTGGAAGGCTATATTTGTAGGGATAGTGAAATTGTCATTATCTCTTTGGATTTACCTGCCTTGACATCCTTCTTTATTTTTTTCTTGGGGTATTTCTTGTCATTTTGATCACTTGGTAAGTAACTCTCATGCCTTGCAATTTAGAGCTACAGGTCATGAGCACGTGTTTCCAACTCTTTAAAGGAGTGAGGCATATTTGCTTGGAGATTGTGAAGTAATCCACAGTGCATGTCTTGTACACACATGTCAATTGAAGATGCTTCACTTATCCTTTCATTGCAATTGAGCACCAGGTTCCTCCAGTGTTCGATGTACTCTACAACGAGCTCTTCCTTTCTCTACTTCGTTCGAGCAAGTTCTGAAAGGCGTCAAAGTTCGTCTGTTGCTGTAGAAACGTATTAGGAATTCTCGTTCAAGTTGATCAAACTATCAATTGACCCGGCCAATAAGTTGGCATACCATTCGACAGCACCTTTGAGGGACAATACAAATTCTTTCACCATGGTGTTATTGTAAGTGCTTGCATTGTTATGTGTTTCAATAAAATGAGCAACATGTAGCTTCGGGTTGTCCTTCCCATCAAAACATTGGAATTTCGGAGGTTGGTAACTGAGTGACATCTTTATTTCGTCGATTCGACATAGTGATGGCAAAAAAAATCCGTCCGGTCTCGGGTCATGGGGCAGGGCAAGACGGGGGTGCCCCGCTCCGAACCCACCTAGTGAAGTATAAAAAAAGAAATTAATTACAAATTACAAAAAAATTAAAATTAAAATTAATTAACTGAAAAAAAAATGGGGCGGGAAATGGGGCGGTCCCCGCCCTGTCTAAGGTGGGGCGGGGCAGGACGAGGGTGCTCTGTCTCGAACTCGCCCCATTGTCATCTCTAATTCGACGGCTATAAGGTTTGTCATACGCCAATGAAGATTGCATTGAACCACCATACTGGAGGTGAATGGTGTTCATAATCATATGTTAAAGTTGGTAGACAGATAGAGAGCCAACAGAGAGTTGAGTAGTATCATGCAAAATGTTTTGAACAACCATGCGATCATATATATCTTGTTTCTATTGACGTTCTTGGACTTCTAGATCTTTAGTTTTGAAAGATCCTGGATTTTTTTGATCTTCTTTCGACAGATTTTGCAGCTCTAGCCTATACATGAGTGCAGCAACATATGTGTCTCTCTTTTTTAGTGACTTCCTTAGTTTTTCAATGGCTAAAGCTATTTGTTGGATTCGATCATCTGAGCCTGATGTACTTTTGTGACAATCACTGGCTCAAGTGATTCTTGAAATGAAGTATAATCTCCCCACCTTTTCAAAGAAGTGGTATGATGTGATCCAGACAAGGATCTACTATTGGAAACGGAGCCCGAACGAGAATTTTTCTCCGAACTCTTGGTCTTTTCTGTTGAACAAGAGTTTGGCTTTGGGAAAGCAATTATCATTCTACCTTTGTTGGAGAACTTCTTTAATGGTGGGAAAAGTTAAGTTTTCACATTTCTTGTTTGGGCTCTGGTCGCACGGAATTCAGCAAGTGTCTCTTCGAGATGAGTTATGGTTTGCTTTGCTTGTTCATTTACCATTGTTGATAAAATAGTTGAAAGTTGAAGATTTTGAAATCAAAAGATGAGAGGACAAGAAGATCTCACCGGACGTGCCAAGAAATTTGTACGACTGATTTTGTCTATTAAAATACCGAAATCGTTACAAATTGTATTTTGAAAAATACGAATGGATATGACTCTTCTTGTAATTGCAAAATTGTAAAAATCCTCTGATTAATGATCTGAATGTTGGAAGACGAAGAGCCACGTGTCTTGAATTTTAGGTTTCGAGATTTGTTGAGAATTTGATTTGCCGAAAGCTTGACTTGTTCGACACTTGAATTTCGGAACTTGGATTAACACTTTGAAACTTGGACTTGATCTTAATTTAATTTGAAGAAGACATTGATCTTCTTAGGTTTGCTTGATTTGAAGAAGATTTTGATCTTCTTCGTGTTTGCCGAACTTGGAGTTGAGAAGATTTCTTCAACACTTCGTGATTTTCTTCTGCACTTTTCCTCATCTCCCTATAATGGACATTTGATCCTATTTATAGGGGAATTCGTGATCAATTCGGTAGCCACTCAATTAATTCAATTAAATTGATTATAATTGAATAATTATGAATTTTTAGAAAAAATGGGATGGGTCTTTTCAATTTTATGGGCTTTAGTAGGCTTTAAATTAGTAAACTTAATTGGGCTAGTT
>CAIGRL010308015.1:0-11814 GCA_903798325.1 Fraxinus xanthoxyloides
CTGGGGACATCAAGAGAAACAAAGCAAAGCTTCTCTTTAACATCATCCATAATGAAACTCTCATCCATCACATTCACACTCCTATAACTCACTAATTCCTTGAGATAATTTGTGAGTGCCTTCCCCCCAAGATCCATTATCTTCACCCCATAATTCAGTGTGAAGTTCTGAAAAACCGGAGCAGCGTGAGTGAAACTGAAACCACGGTCCATTACAAAGCTACACTGTGACTTCGAGACCAATCCATATGGCCTTTTCGAAGCTTCGTACAAATGAACCAACGATGGAGAATCGGCCACGAAAAGGGCCTTGAAATTGAACTCCTCGAAGATGATCTCCTCGACTGAGCGTTGGATGGAGGGGAGATTGAAGAGAGGTTCGGTTAACAAAAGGGAGGTGCTGGAGGGAGTGATTTTGAGTAGCTTAGTGAAGAGGTGTGCCCACAAGGTGGACTGGAGATCGTTGATGAGGAAACCGCGGTCAAAGTGGCGGCGGAGGTTAGGTCCTCCGAGAGAGGAGTTGGTCAGCAAGTAGCAATTTCTTGTAATTAAAATCCGATTTTCATTTTAATCAAAATCTAATTTTTCAGCAGATTTCGATAGAAGTTGGATACTTTCGTGATTGTGATTGAACAGTTGTCGGACTCGTATTTGAAATGAACGGTTGACTTTGATTTAATATATTTTAATCTGTACCAAACAAATGACATAGTCTATAAACACTTATAATCAAATTTCAACTATAATCAGTCATTGTTTGAACTCCATTATTTTAAAAAAATTGATTTTGAAAGTGTTTTTTTTCCCTAAAGAATTTGTAGTTAAAAACTAAGGAGAATTTTTGGATATACGTGTGATGTTATTTTATTAAGAGAATGTGTGATTAATAGGAGGAGATAGAAAAATGAATTAAAATTTAATGGGTAAAACGTGAGCTAAGAGCATCTCCAATATTTAGACCTCTACCGTGATCGAGAATATCTCCATTGGAAAAATGCAAATGAAATGGGAAGTTTATTTTTCGATAAAAAATATAAGAAATTTTTTATATAAAATTATATCCTTTTCTAAATCTATTAATGAGATGAATAAAAAACAAGGATAATTCTTTGTACCGAATGTAGGTTACTGAAAGTGTGCCACCCTCTCACGTGCAAGCGGGGCTCACGTGAATAAAAAAACTCTCAAATGTGTGTTCTCACACCCTATTGTGAGTGTAGGTAAACGATTAGATAAAAAAATTATGCACATGTAGCATTGTTCAAAAAACAATGGACTCATTTGCACTCTTCTTTCCATTGAAGCATAATTTATTTATATTTACCGTGATATATATGAGATCTCATAGATCCCAATTACACCATAATTGAAGATGCTGTAAGTTGATGAAATTTAGAATTTATTATTTTTATGTAATTATAAATTTTGATAATTATTTTTTGGACGATTATAGCCCTATTGCAATTTAATAATTTCAATACTACGTTACCTTTTCTTTTCCAATATATATTTAATTTACAAACTGTAATAAAAAACTGTAATAAATACTATAAAATTCTTGTTCATGTTTGTTATTAATTCTTAATTAATTATCATTAACATTCATTTAATTAATATTAATTAGAACTTCATATTCACTTTCACGTTCATCCCCATGTCGCCGTCCCTATTATTAATTCTCAATTAATTAACATTTACATTCATTTAATTAATATTATTTAGAATATCAAATTAAAAAATATAGTTCATTATTTACGGCTATGTATGTTAACTAGCATTCAATTTAGCTTAATTGAAAATTAAATTATATTCATAGTATAAATGATTTAGCATTCATTGTCACATATATATTTTTTGGTATTAATTCTAAATTAATTAACATTTACGTTAATTCATGTATCGCATTTACCATTCATTTTCATTTATGTATTTAGTTGTAACATTCCATTATTTACGTATATATATAATAATTAATATTTATTTTCATATTTAGATCAAAAGATAAATGGAGGATTGTCAAACACTACTTTAACAATACTTACAAAACATTTCAAAATAACGTGCAAACGCAGTTCAATTCTGACTAGTAGATCTAAAAGTAAACAATATATGAAAAAATATCATTTATCGTAAGCTGGCTGGCTCTTCAAGGAAAATTGCCAGGGAAAATACGCCAAAAACGAACACGCACACATATTCAACTCACGCGGTTTGTGCATAGAATTGAGGACAAATCTAGACTTGTATGAATAATCATCAGCGTTTTCATTTTCTACTTTTCATGGTCATAACCTCAACCGCCTTTGCAGCTCTCGATCCTTTACCCGCCGCTCTGTCTCTCACTCCGAGGAGGTAAATTATTTACAGACTTTTGTATACTGTCAGTCTCTTACGTGGCAAATCTAAGTTCTGAATTTTGAGGTGAAATTTTGTGTTCGTTCGAACCGATCTGTATTCTTTAATGTGTCATCTGTTCGTTTATTTATTGATAAATCTTGAGTTTTAGCGAATTAAAATTAGCAGCTTAAAGAAAACCACTAGATTTTGTTCAACGGGCTTAACATGATTATATATGTGAATTTGAAGCTTATTTGGATACATATTGTTTTGTTATTTGGGAATTGTATAAGAGCTGGATTGGATTGGGTGGTTAAGGAAACATTTCCTAAAGTTTTCTGCACTTCTGATGTTTAGCTGTATATGAATCATTTATGATTGAATGCGTCTGATTGGAATATTTAATAGTAAATACGATTCAAGTCAATGAGACTGGAATATAAGTGGGATGATAAATTATCTCATTCATAAAACCTTAGTTCTCAAAGGTAGAATTATCAACAAAATAATGCTTAAATCATTACAACATATTTTCATCTATTTATATTCCTTGGAAATAAAAACCTGTGTCATGTTGATGTAATTTGTTTGATTGACTGTCATTGTCCTACCATGTGTCCATCACTTGGTCTAGCCTTGAAAAGATCAGTGTTGCTTCAGATGGTAACTTGTTGAAGTGGTTTGGATTGACGAGTACATTTAGTTACTATAAGTCTCTCATGCAACTCCTGAAATGTTGCCTCAAGGTGTCTTAATGTGTTCTTTTAACTAGCTAAAAATGTTGTTTGCACGAATACCTTGATTCTTTAAAACTTGGTCCTTTTAAGCACATTATATTTTTCTATTTGGTGTTTTGATAGACTATAAGCCCAATCATAACGTTTGTAATATTGTTTAAGTGATTCTGCTCATGAACATTCACATATGACATCGTTTTGTTGGAACTGTAGTACAACCAATTGAGAGCACTGGGACCTTATACTTCCATTTCTCTATAGGTACTTCGGCTGAATTCTTGAGTGCATGCTAAGTTCAGTCAATGGATACAATAGTGATGGCTTTTGAAAAAACTGTGAGAACTGCTTCAGATTGGGTAACACTGGCTTTTGATGCCCCCTCAGCACGAGCTGTTGTCTTTGGAGTGCACATTGGAGGTATCATGACAATTTCTAGAAGTTTTGCGTGCTCATTTTTCTCATTTCTGGAATTTTTAGACTCGGAAAATAATTATCCCCTCACTTTTCTGTAGGCCATCTATTTGTTGAGGGTCTTCTGTTTGTCGTGATTATTTTTCTATTATCCCAGAAAAGTTACAAGCCACCCAAAAGACCACTGACAAAGAAGGTTTGTGTTTTGCATTAACACCATCTCAGCCTACCACTTTTCAATATTTTTCGTGCCCATTCTTATATGTGTTCCATGCTTTAAGTTACCTAGAGGCAGAGTATATACCAAACTTGGGCGTCTTTTGTATTTTTAATTTTGCTTGATTTTCTTGGTCATATCTTTTATTTGGTTGCAAAGTGATTTTGAAAGAATTGAAAAAGTCTGTGTCATAGTATGGATACATTATGTGGCTTACTCTTGAGGAAAGAAAGGTTTTGTAACTCAAACAAATGACCTCGAAAGTTATTTTTTTATTTTTCTGATTGAGGCCACATGATGACTAGCCAATACCCCCGCCCACATCACTTATCAATATTTCTTGGTTGGGACGAATTTTCAACGTGCTTAGTCAGTTACTACAAACGCCCAAGATCAGTGCAATGTGCATCCCTGCCCCTGCACGTCAATCTCGTAAGCCTCTCTCCGGTCCTGCAGAAAGGAAAAAGACAATTTTTCTGCTCGTTTCATATTTCTGACTTAATCTAATTCCTTATTTTTTCCAAAATCAATCTTCCCAGCCATCGCATTCTTCATGGTGATTTTGGTCCCCCATGTTTGTGATGCTGATGATTCATTACAAATATTGCTGTTGTTATTGCTATGATGGCAATTATACTGACTTTCTAGTATGCCTCCTATGGCTTGACTAACAATTTTTTGCTGAATGATTTCTCAATATGTATTACAATCAATTTATAGAATATTACAAAGTTATACTAGGAAAGATTTTATACTATACACTCAATAATATTCTCGATTCTATGCGACTTATTAATGGAAACTTATAACTAAATTAAATAGTAAATATTAGGAATATCCTTTGATACTGACTATTGGTGTCCGAAGACTTTTTTCAGAGAGGGACTTTACCAGACACGGTGTGATCTGTTTCTTGATAAATTATTTCCATCTTGTCAGAGCCACTTTTGGAACATCTTAAGATGCATTGAAGACATTTTTCAATCATTCATGATTCTTCTAGGTTCAGAAAGGAAAATCTAATTTTGAAAAGAAAAGGGGATCGTATTGAAACTATTGAAAGTTGAAGACTTCTTGAGTAGATTGCTAAAAGAACTTTTAAAGTGCTATATTAGATGACTTCAATCCAAGTTTGCTTGGACTGTTTTTTTGTGCTCAAGTTAATTTCTCTATTTCTTATACAAAATCTTTTTGGGATAATAATATATACGTTTAAATTGTCTGTGGTGCATTTGTCTGGAATGTTGATGATACTAATGATTATTAATTACATTTCTTGATGGCATCGAACTTGAAATCCGGGTGGCTGGATCGCCCTGGCTTGGTCCATTTGGAACTATGATCTCGCTAGATTTTCTTCTTTCTTTTTTTCGGTATGCCGCTCCGCAAGTGAGAAGCGAAAGAACCAAGTGTGCTGTGGTGATGTTAGTGCTTGGACTTGGATGGAAGCTGGAATGAATTGCAAATTTTTAAGATTATATCTATCTAAAATGTTTAATAGAAACAGTTTGTGTTCCCACATTGACCATTCTGTGGTTATCTTTCTAACCACATTTTATTCCAATCTTTCCTCTTGTTTTTGGTGTGATGAGTCTTGTTCTAGCTCCTAGCCCCTAGGCCACTGTATTTTTTTCTATGAAGATTTGTGAACAGCTTTGCTATATCATATCTAGATGTTATGTGATTTAAAGGTATGNGAACCAAGTGTGCTGTGGTGATGTTAGTGCTTGGACTTGGATGGAAGCTGGAATGAATTGCAAATTTTTAAGATTATATCTATCTAAAATGTTTAATAGAAACAGTTTGTGTTCCCACATTGACCATTCTGTGGTTATCTTTCTAACCACATTTTATTCCAATCTTTCCTCTTGTTTTTGGTGTGATGAGTCTTGTTCTAGCTCCTAGCCCCTAGGCCACTGTATTTTTTTCTATGAAGATTTGTGAACAGCTTTGCTATATCATATCTAGATGTTATGTGATTTAAAGGTATGTTTATGAGCTTGGTGTTAATATTTAAAGCACACATCAAGATAACATGTCTCAATTAGTTATACATACGATAATCTTGGTAACACCTCATGAAATATTTGTGTATCACTTTGTTTTTCTTCATTTCTTCTACTATCCAAGCTGATGAATGTGAGTGCTTGATGATCTCTAGGAAATAGATGAGTTATGTGATGAATGGGTCCCAGAACCCCTCATTCCTGCAATTACCGAAGAGATGAAGTATGAACCACCAGTATTGCAAAGGTGAATTTTTTACTGAATTCTTTTATAAGGTTCATTTTCTGGAGATGATACAAATTTCAAAACCACCTTATAATGAAAAAACCACATCTGCCTGAAGGAAAAATATATATGACAAAAAAGGAAGATGAATACTTAGATGCAGATATTTTATTCTCTCTTATGACATGGATTCCCATCCTACGCATTGTCCTTTTCATTTGGAGATATGATTCCTCACTAATTTCAGATTTTTGTTTCTACTCCTATGGTTGACTAAAATGATCATTTGTGCATGCAAGTTTTCAAGTCTGCATAGTTCTGGTTTTCTGGTAATCTCACGAGTTGCTCTTGTACGGTGCTGCCGGACCACATACAATAATCGATGGGAAAGAAGTTGTTAACTTTGCATCAGCAAATTACCTTGGATTTGTAGGACATGAAAAGTTGCTAGTAAGAAGACCTACCTTTTTTTATTTTGCTTTTTGTTTCCACTTCTCAGCATAGTCCTTTACTTTGGTGTCAAATGATATCAAACAATTTGAAATAGGAGTCCTGTACCAAAGCAGTGGAGAAATATGGTGTTGGTTCTTGTGGACCTCGTGGATTTTATGGAACAATCGGTATGATTTAAACTGTTATCTAATGAAACTCCTATTACATGTTTTGTTGTGTTTTTCTTCCTTACCTGACTTATCAGACGACCAAGTTTTCCTCAATTTTTGTTTATGCAGATGTTCACCTTGATTGTGAAGCCAGAATATCCAAGTTTCTTGGAACTTCTGATTCTATACTCTATTCGTATGGACTTTCCACGATGTTCAGTATAATTCCAGCATTTTCCAAGAAGGGCGATATTATTGTTGCGTGAGTTTCCTTATCCTTGTTTACTTATAGGGTAACAGCGTTCTACAATGCAACATACTAAGTAGGACTCTTCGAAGAAGTTAAACACTCTATATTTTAGATTGCATTACTTGAGCAAATATGGCTTCTTTTGAATATTTGTTAGTTCACGTGATGAGCATGAGAGTCATTTTGTTGGGCTTATAAGGACTTAACCTTGTTTCTACGCTTGGAATAGTTCTGAGCTTCATATGTCCTCATTATCTTTGATAATGGTGGAAACTTTCCTCTAGGTTTGAATAATTAATAAATCTCTCCCATCTCAAAATCAACATATGTAATTATTGCTTCCATTAGAAGTCATTAGGTTAGATGGTTTATATGACTTCACGTTATCAAACCCCAAACTGCTAAATTTGCCACCCCCCCGCATCATGAATACAATCTTAAACTTACTTCCTTGTTCTATAAACATTCCAATCACATCCAGTTAATTATATGGATTTATTGATATATAATTTTCCTTCCCTTTTTTTGTGGGGTTGAGGGGGGAGGATGCCATCAATTTTTTCACTGTGGTTAACTGAAATACTGTTTCTTAATGTTTAAGTTTATTTTAGATAAAAATACATTTTTCGATCTCCAATCAATTAAATTTGCCAACAGATGACTTCTCTTCTTGTAAACTGAGTCACGTGAAGAAATTATTAGAAGCGTCCCACTAGTCAAAGATTGTTTTTTAAGTCTTTCCACTCACTGCTTTCAGCCTATCCTTATTTTTCCATTTTGTCCGCCTTTATTCCTTCTCTCCTTGACTTCTTTTGTTCTGTTCTTATTTTTTTCCTCTATATCACATCATACAGATAGTTTAGAGCTATTTCTGTATTGTAAAAAGAAACACATTAAACTTCTCCATGCCTTTCTTCCTGCATCATACTATCAAATAATTTTTTTCATGAACAAATTGTTGTTCATTATATTAAACCTGATTAGTGTTATTTATTCACCATTAACACCAAACATAACTTCACCCTGATATCAGAGATAATTTACCACTACTACTCTTTTATCTTGTGGCAGACTGCTTGTCTGTTTATGTTACCATTTTTATGTCTGTGTATATGATTTTAATATATGTACACCTCTCTCTCTCTCTCTCTCTCAGTGACATACACGTCTTCCATGAGTATTTTGTTGTCATGCAAGTATGATATATGACATGAATCTCAACCTAGCTTTTATGATCATTTTTATTTTATTTTTTTATTTTTTTGTGGCTCTTTCAGAGATGAGGGTGTCCACTGGGGAATACAGAATGGACTTCAGCTCTCTAGGAGTACAATTGTATATTACAAGCACAATGATATGGAGTCATTACGAAGTATTCTGGAGAAAGTTACCCAGAAAAACGAGAGAGCTAAGAAACTTAGGCGCTACATCGTGGCAGAAGCCGTGTATCAGGTTTCTCTTCTTATTAGTGGACTAGATATTACTTTCTGCTTTCATGCTTTCTATTTTCTCTCCTTTATATGGTGGTTATTGACACGAGATGAAGAGGAGGCAACACCCACAAGGTTGTGGTCCTGCATTTTTTCTCCATTAGCAAATAGATATAGTCCAATTCGTGTCTTGAACAAGATGTCGTCATGAATAGCAGACCAATGCTGCCAAACTTTCATCAGCCAGAATTTTAACTGTTATTTACTGTCTTTGGGGCTTGGCCAGTTTTCTTATGTCCCTAGTACTAAACAGACGACAAATCGTGACTAATCTCAAGCTCATAAAACCTTCAAAGAAAGAAGATGGAATCTGGAAAATTTTAAAAATCCTTAAAGCAATGCTCTCAGTAGATCCTAGATCTGATATAATAAAACCTTAGGAATTGTTCTGAATTCCAGTTTGACAGGATCAGTAACCTATGAATAAAGATATGCTTATCGTTTGGCAGGATCAATAACCAGTGAGAAAGATGTTATTTAGCTGCAGACTCCCTTGTGCTATAATATACACCTAAAGCTCTCTAAACAATCTAACTATAATAATGTAACTTGATAATATTAATTTGGATTAAGGACTTCATCATCATTTTTATTTGCTTTATATTGCAATTATGCTTCATGGCCTATACTTCAATTGGTTTCATCCGAGTTAAAAAAGTACATACATGGTATGGATCCTATAATTAGAAGTTACCAAACCTGTGAAAATTTTGCTTCATATAGCTTTGAGTGCCTATGGAACTTTTAATGGTTTCTTTCTTTGATGCAATATTGTGTGATTGAGAAGAAATACTGGTCCTAATGAAGAAAACATTGTTGCTTTTTTGGTGAGTGAAAATACCCTCTCAAAGAAATGATTGAGATGCCATGCTAACTAAGCCCTCGTTTGGTGCACATTTTTGGAAAAAAAAAATGCATTTTTACTATTGATATGACGAGGAATATGTGGTTGAAAAAGAAGGAAAAGTTATTGATGTGATGGAAAATATTATTTTATTGAAGAATGTGGTTGAAAATGAGTAGAAGAATGAGAATGAAAAAAAATAATGTGGCTTAAACAGGGGCTAATTTGGAAGAATGTATTTTAGAATAGTAGATTGATGGATAATGTGTGGTTGAAAAAGAAGGAAAAGTTATTGATGTGATGGAAAATATTATTTTATTGAAGAATGTGTGGTTGAAAATTAGTAGAAGAATGAGAATGAAAAAAAAGTGGCTCAAACAGGGCCGAAATGCCTGCATATCTTGGGATAAATATATAATGCAAGGAATGAGTGAACTGGTGGTGTTTCATGTTCACCTCTGACTACTCAATCTTTTGAGTACTATTCACATATGGATGATATTCATGAATGATGTGGCACTATGCACTGTAGACCTGCTACATGGATGTGATGTATAAGTATGTACGTTGGAGTGTTTATGCAGAGAAAAATGAATATACTGGATTAATTGGCCTTTTTATTTTTATTATTTTTTATTTTTTTGGCACGCCGCATGGGTATTATACCATTAATTCAACCAGGGAAAAACGCTGGCCATTGACCAAAATATTGACGTCTTGCACTATATTTGCCACATGTTCAAATGCATTACTTCGAATCATCACTTCATGCTGGATCCTGAAATGTTAATTTGTTACTGCTCTTGTGAAATTTCAGAATTCTGGCAAAATTGCTCCACTGGATGAAATTGTCAGGCTCAAGGAAAAATATCGATTCCGTTTAATATTGGATGAGAGCAATTCTTTTGGTGTTCTTGGAAGCTGCGGTAGAGGTCTAACTGAACACTGCGGTGTTCCAGTATGTTTTCTATAACCTTTCTGGTCCTATTAATTATCAAATTTCTTTGGTTATATGGTGCTTTGTTAGTGCAGATTGAGAAGGTAGATATAGTAGCTGCTGCTATGGGAAATGCATTGGCTGCTGAAGGAGGATTTTGCGCTGGGAGTGCCAGAGTCGTTGATCACCAAGTAGGGTTACGTACTTAATTTCCACCACTAGTAAACCACATCCGTGTTCTGGAAGACTGAAAGATCGAGCTAAACATTCTTACCGGAAATTGTGGTTACCATATTGCATAGACTTTCTTCACTTTTCCTTTACTTTACCCTGTGTCCGTTTCATTTGGCAGCGTCTCAGTAGTTCAGGTTATGTCTTTTCTGCTTCATTACCTCCATATCTAGCAAGTGCTGCAATTGCTGCTGTTGATGTGTTGGAAGATAATCTGGATCTTTTAACAAAGTTGAAGAAAAATGTTGCCACTCTCCATAATGGTTGCTCTCTCTCTTTCCCCCTATATGTGTGCACGTGTATTTTTGTATATTAGTCCTTGTTTGAGCCTCATTTTTTTCATTAAAATGTATTCTTGAATAGTGATTTAACCCCATTTTAACCACACCTTCTTCAATAAAAAAATATTGCACGCAAATTCAAAGTTTTTCCTTATTTTTTAACTACATATTCTCCATCGTAACACTAACAAAATGCTTTTTTTAAAAATAAAATAAAATTGGGGCTCCAACAAGCCCTTAATGTGTATTTATTTTTGTCTTACATTCGACTCATCTCTGAGACAATATATTAATTGTTTCATTTTCTGTATGTTGTCATGTAAAATTCCAGGTTTATCAGATATACATGGCCTTGAGATTATGAGTGATCCACAATCACCAATTGTTTTCCTGAAGTTGAGGAATTCCACTGGATTTGTAAAGGGCGACCTACGAGTACTTGAAGATATAGCTGATCGTGTAAGTAGTCTTAAATGATTGTTCGATAAATATATAGCCTCGACTAGAAACTTGCATTTTCTAAAGTTGAACTTATTGTCTTTCGTAGCCATAATAACCGATTCTTGCTCTAATCGGAGAGGCTTATATGGTTGCAGGTTCTAAAAGAAGACTCTATATTTTGTGTTACTTCAAAGAGATCTACAATCGATAAATGCAATTTAGCTTTAGGAATCAAATTGTTCGTTTCTGCTGCTCACTCAGAATCTGATCTGGTAAAAGCATATGAATCATTTAAAAGAGTTACGCCATTGGCACTGGAAGGTCAATGATTATATTTTCTCAATCATGTCTCATTTTAGAATAACTCGATTTTTCAATAAGCTATTCTCTCTCGAGATCTTTATGTTAGACGATACTGGTTTTTTAGTCACATTAAAAAAGCTCTTTAAAGTTTTCAATGTTGGTTGTTTTGTTTTTATAACTAGTTTACAACAGACGTACAAATTTTTGGAATGCGTTTCTTTTTCATGGGATGGTTTAAACCAGCATTCACCACTTTGTAAAGAGATGTGGGTTACAGATGTTGACCAAATGAGCGACTACAAAGGGAGTTTTAAGTCGAGCTCTATGACCATCTTGGACGAACATTTAACAAAGTCAATACTATTGACAATCTTCTCCGAACACGAAAAACAATGAGATAATGTATTCACAGCTCTTCTGTACGTACAGAATTTATTTACCAGACATTTGTCAGAATACTCACAATAGGGGGGTGGGTGGTTTTTTTTTTTGGAATATAAAA
>CAIGRL010308018.1:0-17122 GCA_903798325.1 Fraxinus xanthoxyloides
AATAACACTATATTTCTTAACATGCAGATTTATTTTTCTGATTCAAATTAAAATCAATAAATTATCACTTAAAGTTAATTTAATCACCAGAAGTTGCTCAATTTTGAGTTTGTCATTTCTCGTCTTCGAAGAATAGAGAGGCAACAGGTCAGAAAAAGATATGTGTTTCGCTTGGGAGATCCTGGAATCACTTCCGGTGAAAATAATCGATGTTACTTACCTGTTCCAAAAACGTAATGGCACATCGGCGAAGTGAACGGAATAGATGTATTTTAGCGTAGAACGGAGGCAGCATGAATTCGTTTTCGACATTGAAGAATTCGCTGAAAATATCTTTACTGTCTTCTGGAATCGGATTGTAGTAGATATCATAGGGTAAGGATTTTTCTTCCTCCTTTTCTTGTGAATCCATCTTACTTCGCTTCTTTTGAATTTGATTCTCTGTCAATGTATTCTAGAGAGAGAGCTGTGAAGTGAGTTAGTTAGCATGGATTGAATCTGTGTTTCTTTCTGTGTATATAAGCTTCAAACATAAAGAGTCCATTTTCGGGCGGTTAGTTGGGTAATTTGAGAGTTTTGACGGTAACGCCCCGTCAAGATTTGGCGGTAACATTAACGGAGGAGTTACTGCCTACTAGTGTTCAAATATGGGTAAATTTCAGAAAAATCTCAATTAAGCCACTATACTTTAATTTGTTGAAATTGGGTCATTTGAACTTCAATTTAATCTCAAATTTCTCCTAAGTCCAATCTAACATATCATCGATAAAAGCAATTTTTTTGCCGGTCTTTCTTTCTTTATTCAGTTCGGTCCAATGCCGATTACCATATTTCCCTTTCTATCTGTTTTCTGAATTTTTGGAACAAAATAGTACCTAAAAACATATTATGTAAGATATCTTCAACATGTGGCTATGTTAGCTCATTCATCTTCCATCAAACATTACACTTTTTTCTTATCTTCATCACATCCGGTTTATACTTACTTGCATCATACACATTTGAAGAAAGATACCAACGCTTTCTTTTTCTTCTGCAAATTCTCAATCATGGCCTCCTCCACTCTCTCCCCTCCCACCCCTTCTCAGGTACAAATAAAAATTTCTAGTTCTTTTATCAGCAGATTCTTGCACTGACATGCTTGTTTTTTCCAGCTTTGTTCAAGCAAGAATGGGCTGTTTGCTCCATCCCAAGCTGCAATGTTCAAGTCCACGAGGAGCCTTCAAAAGGGTAATGGAAAGGGTATGAAGATCAGATGCCAAGCAACCAGTATTCCGGCAGACAGGGTGCCAGACATGGGAAAAAGACAGCTTATGAACTTGCTCCTTTTAGGTGCTATTTCACTTCCCAGTGCTGGCATGCTGGTTCCTTATGCTTCTTTCTTTGCACCCCCCGGGTTAGTTCGATTTCATTTACTGGTATCTTGCAACTTGAAGTTCTGAGTACTTTCTTGGTATCACCGCAAATCTTAAGTTATAATTATAATTTGAACTATCTAAACATTTCGTATGACTCAAAATTTATTATCCACACATTTCGTAGGACCCACAACTTGTAAACAAGAGAATCAAATTTTTGTATGATAGAATTAAATTTTCGTAGGATTCAAAACTTATGTATGATAAAATCGAGAATAAATCGTTCCTACATCATCTGAAGTAAATGAAGGAAAGAATTTCTTCTTGATTGATGGTGAATTTCTAGCTTGTTTGTGTTACAAGATATTGATCTACTATTCTATCTAATTTCTTTGAGCTGATAACTAGTAATCTCTTAAAGTAGCTAGGGGTAGGAAAAGCAATCTTTTTCTCGATGTAGTCTTTGTCATTTGATCCAATAATGACTTATTTATCAAAATCAACAGGTCAGGAGGTGCTGGAGGTGGTCAAGTGGCTAAGGATGCCCTCGGGAACGATGTAATAGCAGAAGTGTGGCTGAAAAACCATGGACCCGGTGACAGAACCCTTACTCAAGGCTTGAAGGTACACTTTTCTCATTTCACACCATCGAGCGCATAGCACTACTGCACACCAAGTATTCCCACCCTCTAAATTTCTATAATGTGAAAAAAAGTGCAGGGAGATCCAACCTACCTGGTAGTCGAAAATGACAGAACACTGGCAACCTATGGTATAAATGCTGTGTGCACACATCTAGGATGTGTTGTGCCATGGAATACAGCAGAGAAGAAGTTCATTTGTCCATGCCATGGCTCTCAATACAACAATCAAGGCAGAGTTGTTAGAGGTCCTGCTCCTCTGGTAAGCACAAATTCTCGCAAGGGCTATCGTATTTCTTTTTTCTTTTCAATTTGTTGTGTGCTAACAAATATTTATGTGCTCTACTATTCGGAACAGTCCTTGGCTCTGGCACATGCAGATGTTGATGATGGAAAAGTTGTGTTTGTTCCATGGGTTGAAACTGATTTCAGAACAGGAGATGCTCCATGGTGGTCTTGAAGTCTATATAGATGATGTTTTGTTTTCCACATTTTCATTAATTCAGCAAACTGTAAACTTCAATAGAAGAAAACTAATATGCACATCCAAATTCACTCTGTTGTTATTATTTACCTTTGATCATGGAAATTACGTTTATCAGAGTACATTTTGTATCCTTAAACCGCTCAAAGAGGCACTGTAACATCTTCAGACACACATACTTCATGGTAAATACAAAACTATAAGAGGAACATTTGATATATAATTCAAGAAAAATCTCATATTCGAGAGGGAGTTTGATAGCTAATCATGTGACCACCATGCACAGTCGCATGGATGTTATAAAAAAAATTGATCTTTTCCCTTCCATAATGCAAACCTGAGATATAACTCAGCCAGTCTGAAAATGATAGTCTCAAGAAAAAGTCCAATACCATGCATCTACTTAAAAAAAAAAATGTGTATTGTAGCTGATGGATTCATCAGTGACCCAATCGATATTGACAAATGCAAAAATTTCACTTCTATGAAGTTTTTATCAAATGAGTACAAAAAGCAGAAAGAAAGCAAAAATACCTCAATGAATGCTTCTGGAGATAGTGTACTCTGCAGCAATGTGACCATCTTAAACTGCCACAACCTTAAAGGCCTCCAGCATATTGTTTGAATTTTGTTCATTCTAACAAAATCCATTCAAGGGACAATAATCTTCTTAATCAAAACTATACTAAGCCCCCTGATTGGTGAATATTAAAATCTAGATTTTAAGTGAACAATTAATTTTAACCATATATTTTGAGAGATCACAACTTTTCAACAACACATTTCATCTTTTATCAAAATCTGATTTTTAGTCTAGACCGAACAGTGGCTAATTAAAGAAAAAATTATATATTATTGTGTTCGAAATATTTCATACTTTTAATTAACTCGGCCAATCCATCACCATGGGCCATTTAACTTGATATTATAGTCGAATTTGAAGACCTGGTCTCTGTTTGGTCCAAATTAAAATCTGATTTTGATTCAAGTCAAAGTCAAACAATCAATATTAATCATATCTTTCATCTTTCATGGGTCCCACAACTTTTTAACTACACATTTCAAAAATTTATATCACAATTTACTAAAAATCTAATTTTAATTCTCACCAAACACCCTCTTGATCCGAGTGGATAATTTTTGACTTAAAAAGAAAAAAATATATATATGCAATCTTTTTGCCCCAAAATTTATATTTTTAGGATAACACCTAGGCATATGGGCCCCATCTCCCGCGTAATCAACGTTTATGTCCGATTTCTGGTTAGTCTTCGGACGGAAAAGTATAACACGGAGTGATCAGTAATGGTACCCTTAACCCCTAAGAATTCCCATTCACGCGTCTTCGCTTTCGTTTTAATCCTCACCTACTCTCCCCCTTAAAACACACACTGCAGGAGCGCACATGCCTAGAAAGAATCTTTGGAGGCTAAGAAATTGAATATCCTTTCGAAACTACTGTTTGCTTCGAATATCTGCATTTGAATCTTCGTTGAATTCTTGCCTAGGTAAAGTATTTTGCTTTCCCTAGTTTTTATTATTTATTTGCTTTTTGAGAAACTGATTTGTCTGAAATTTTGAAATTTATGGGGTCCGTTAATAAATCTTCGTTTCGTTCTGCAAATTTTATCGTTAGATTGGTCACTGGAACACGAATCATGGCAAGGGAGCTAAAACAATCGGTTCAGAATTTTTTCAATAAAAGGTGAGCACTTGATTTGCCTTTGTGAATTTTCAATTTTTCTGTTGGGATTATTTTCTTTCTTGATTGAATGTATTGCTTAGTGCATTGATCAATCGTGAAAAATTATTTCTTTCATTTAGTTAGTTAGAAACACCAACGCCAGACTCCTGGATCGTATGTGCCCTGGTTTACCACTTGTGCTTGAAGCTTTTGGAAGTACAAAGATTTAGCCATAAAACACACAACTCATACACGAAGAATGAAAAATTTGCACAACTCATACACGAAGAATGAAAAATTTGCATTTTTCATGTCTTTCTTCTACTTTTCTAACTATGGTCCATAGTTCTCTGGAGTATTTTAGAAAGTTCATGTGCAGCATAAGTTTGCATGAGGTCTTCTTGACATCTTGTGCCATGTGCATCAAACGGATCAATTTTAGAATCCTAATTTTTTTGATGGGTGCATGCTTCATTGCCATATACATGTTTATGGGCTTCTGTAAATGACATTTATCATTCATTAGATTTGGCATGATCTAAATAATGGTAAGAACTTGATTATCTATATCTGCATTTTGTTTTATAACATTTCTCAATGTTGTCTTCCAGTCAAGAAGCTTCTATCGATGATTCTGAAGCTGCAGACATTTTGAAGGAGTACTACATTCCTGATTACATATTTCTACCTGAGTCAGAAATTAGAGCGGGATACCACGTTCCTGCATGTCCGGTGATAGTATTTGTCAATTCCAAGAGTGGCGGGCAGCTGGGTGGTGAACTTCTAATAACTTATCGTACACTTCTTAACAAAAATCAGGTTCCATTTTCCCGTTTCAATGATTTTTTCTTGTTCTTTTGACTGCAAAAATCAGAAAATCAATTATGGAAGAATTTAGACTGTAGGTTCTTACTCAAAAGAGTTTTGAATTTACTTATTTTTCAGGTGTTTGATTTGACAGAACACATGCCCGACAAGGTGCTGCACCAAGTGTATTTAAGTTTAGAGAAGCACAAACAAAATGGAGATGAGTTATCTGCTGAAATTGAGAGGAAATTGAGAATCATTGTAAGTTAAATAAGCAACTCCTATTTTTTAACTATGGATTCAACTTAGATGTGCCTAATAGGGTTGGTGTAGCTTGTATACTTAACAAATAATTTTACAGATATTGTGATTTACTTTTGTTGAATGTCTTAATAAATGATTGACTTTATAGGTTGCTGGTGGGGACGGAACAGCTGGTTGGCTCCTTGGAGTGGTTTCTGATCTTAAATTGTCCCAGCCACCACCAATTGCAACAATGCCACTGGGAACTGGAAATAATATCCCATTTGCATTTGGTTGGGTAAGATTATATTTTGTGGTAGGGTAGAAGTTATTGCTTACTTATTAAGAATTTTTCAGAATTCAAAGAAATGAATACAGTGAAGTTATTCAGTAACTCCTACTTTTCAAAGCTAACAGATATCATATTTATAAGTTCTATCTGTATTCGTTTATTGATCTTGCTTATATCTCTTTAATTTCGTATGACTGTGGTGGATGCCTTCTGAAATTTCTTTCAGTCTCTTTGCTACTTCAGATTCTCCTTTTATTTTATTGGTACCATCATGTCTCATTAGTAGACTACAATGACACTTTAAGTGACTGGGTCTGAATGGAGGAAAAAACTATTAATTTAAGTATAAAGCAACTAATAATTATTTGTGTTAGTTTTCCAATGTGTTCTGAGTCTAGACTGAGACCTAGGCAAACCTAACCCAACACACCTATATGCAGTCCTATACATTAGTAATGGCTGTTTGATGGATGCTGTACAACTCAATGGATGAACATGTTTAAATTTGATACCAAAATATTTCAAAGTGATAATTCAATGATATTCCCCCCAACCCTGCTCTGATGTAGTTTACTTGATGCTATGTTGTATGTGGTAAATTTAGAAGAATGTTGATCAGACATAGTCTTCATCATTATGGTTTAGAATTGTATGTCTTTTCCAACATTACTTGTTGCTATCAGATTGCATCTGCAATAATTTTGTTTCGTTGTCTTCAGGGGAAGAAAAATCCTGGTATAGATTATCAATCTGTGAAGGCATTCTTGGACCACGTAAAGAATGCGAAAGAGATGAAAGTGGACAGGTAGACACTTTCTTTTTGCTATTAATGTTGCTAAATTTGTTATCATGAAGGTAGTGTTATACTGGTGGATCAGGGATGCCTTTTATCGTATCATTTACTAGCTCAAAAATTTTATTTGTGCACGTGTATTTTTTTTTAATATTTTTATCATGACAAAGGTACATGTTTAGGAGGGTAGTAATCTGGGTTTTCGTGGACTAATGAACAGTCGACAGACGCAACCGAACAATCACAAGAATTATAGAAGAAGAGATAAGAAGAAGAGGAGGAGGAGAATTGGGGGAAGAAATAGAAGTAAGGGGAAGAGAGAGAACAGAGAAAGAGGAGAGAGAATTATAGAGAGAATTGGTCTAATAGTGTAAGTAATACAATGCATAAACCTTCTCTCTATAGGGTTTTAACTAATATAATCTAGTAGGAAAACAATTACAGAAATAACATAAAGTACTCTGTCTTACTGGATCTCCAATAAAAGAGTGTCACCTTTTAGCATTTGAACCTGTTTCAATTTACTATGACAGTGTTCCAAATGCTGATTTTTCAAATTTTTATAAATGAATTCTATAGGGAGGATAACTAGGAAGATTTCTACTCTGATTCAATTAGAATTGCATTAGTAATTGTATCTAGCATTTCATGTGGCCTTGTATAGCACATAAGCTGACTTCCTAAAATTGGAAAATCTTATATGCTATATGGATTTGATAAGAAAAAAAAAAATTTCCATTCACTTCCAGATTTTTGCTTTATTTTGTCCATAGCTTTTGGGTAGATGGGATTGGGCAAAAGCAATGTTTCTTTGCCCCTAAACACATGTCCCCATTTGAAATTATCTACTCTTTTGGTTCAGTTGGCATATTCTTATGCGGATGAGGGCTCCCAAAGAAGGTTCTTGTGATCCTATTGCACCTCTTGAGCTACCCCGCTCACTACATGTATTTCAGCGCATCTCCCAGACAGATTCACTGAATGAGGTGACGAAAATTTTGCTATTACTATTTTCCCGGTGCTTCTCGTTTGCCATTTTCTTCTCCCACTATTACAGTACTTCATGAATTTCCCGTGTGTATGTTTCTATTGGCATAAACGCAAACTTTCTGCCATTAGATCGAGAAGATAAAATATATCATTTATATTACTGGAATGACGAAATACAACCTCATGCCCACTCTCTCTTAGAAGCATGTAGCCTCAAGAGGTTGACACTATGTTGATTTGCATACCTTATGATTGCTTCCTCCCTGTGACACCCTACCATAGAACCCTAGCAGAAAGGAAAATGTAAAACTGAAACATTATTAGAAATAAAGTTTAGCAAAAAAAAGTTGGAGAACGTTCAACTTTATTATCTTGTATGAGTCACTTTTATGTATACTTTCTTAATGTGGATTTGAAGATGGAATAACCATAGATTGTGCATTTCTCAGGAAGGCTGCCACACATTTCGTGGGGGATTTTGGAACTACTTCAGTATAGGTAAGATTATCGTGCCTTCCAAAGAACCCTTTATATGAATATCCCAGTTAGCATGAGAGTTATGCTGCTTATCTCCTTAAAATTATTCAACATTTTATAAACGTACGGTTATTTCCTCATCACATTTACCAATGTTCTTTGGAAACCACCTTATCTAAAAGTTTAAGCTGATAGAATCCTATTTTTTTCATGTAAATTTAGTCTTCAACATGTCCTTTAACATACAGGTTGTATTCAATTTTTATCAAAGGCCAAACATGCAAAGATATTTTTTTTTTTTTTTACTTGGGTAGTGGGAAGACTTGATCCTAGGACCTTATCTTTGCTCTAATATTATATTAGATCACCTCATCTATAACTTTTTAAGTTGTTAGAACGGCACACATTTATTTATTTAAATTTTATCCTCAACATTTTTTTTCTTCTTATTATACTAAATTATGGCTCGAGAAAATGGCCTTATTGCTTAAAAGGAACGGACGCAGCTAGAGAACTTCTCTTGGAATTGCAACATTGATATTTTTCCCCTATAAACTTGCCATTTTTGTTTTAGCTCTTAATGCTAGCTAAGCAGCCATAATGCTTGCAGATTTTGCAAGACTTGCTATGTGCGAAGTATTAGTTTCATGGTAACCCATCATCTGGGTCATTGGTTGATATACTAGAAAATCACGTTGATAGATAGTTGTACTCAAGGTCCCATGGTGTTTATACTGAAGGATTGATACCATTTCTCTCGTGTAAGATGTGAGCGAAACGGAGTTCGTCTTGTATCTCTTTAATTTCAAGGAATAAGGATTAATTTGGAAGGAAGGGGAGAAACGTCATTTCATATGCTGCTCAACACTTGTTCAGATATTTAGCTGTAGCCTTACTATATATAACAATATTGAGGAAAAATGGAATTATTTATGAGAGAGCATAGTGGTCCATCAAGGACTTTTATGAAAATAAGTACATTGAATAGTTTATATTGTTGTTTTCCATATATGTTGCATCAAGTATTTGATGCACAAATACAACATTGAGAGGTACATAAGCAACGTCGCTTTCAAGCTATTTATCATTTATTTGGCACAATGTATTTGAAAATCATTTTTCCTCAAAACTCATTTGTAATCAAACATTCTCTGAATAAAAAATTTTACACATGAATTCATAACTCTTTCTTACTTTTTAACCACATATTCTTCCAAAAAAAATCATTTTTCACTTTAAATAATTTCTCCCAAACAAACACTTGAGCCCTAGTCTTTTGCTTTTGCGTACCAACACTTTTGTTGCACGAATTGATCAATATAGTTTTGAGAAGTATGATCTTAGACAACTAAGGGATCCAGGTTGCTGATACACTTGCATCTAAGTGTTGGGACCGTCACCGTTACTAGGAGTATGGACCTCTCGAATCTTGTTCAAATAGATAAGACATGACCTTCCCAGTTTTAGGGATCATTAAAGATTTTTACATGCTTTATCTTTGTATGAGAAGTAAAACTCCCCCATTTATTTCACTTCTTCATTTGTTGCACTCTTTTATTTCCGGAGGTCACTTATATGCCCCCTTCGATTCTTGTGAGTTCGATATATTATATGGTTGAGGAATCCTAAACTCCATCTGCCTTTCTTGGTGGAGCCTGATAACCCACTTAGGCCGTGCTGGTATTTTTCCTTTAAAAAAATAATAAAAAAGACAAGTTAACCTATTAAGCTTCTATCGGAAGTGTATATAAATACAAAAAGAGGAAATTTCAATTTCATATAAATAAATTGATTTGAAATCTGTCATATCTGGTCTATGCTTTAGTTTCTTGAGTTTCTTTGGTGGCTACATTACGCTATTCTCCGTGCAGGGATGGATGCTCAAGTTTCCTATGCGTTTCATGCAGAGAGAAAGCTACATCCTGAGAAATTCAAAAATCAACTAGTTAATCAGGTGCGCTGCTTCTTCATCTACAGAATTTAACATGAGAATTGAAATGTTAGTCTTTTTTGAAAGAAACATATATCTTTTAATTTGTGAAAGTGGTAGAGTTTGTTTCAAAATCATATCTCCTTCCCGAATTCAATTGTTCAGTTTCTTCTTTAGTGCCTTTATTGTTGGGAGAAGTTTCAGAAATTATTTTTACTTTCCCAAGTTAACTTCTTCTTAAGTTAGCTTTCAATTTCAATATGACTAACCAGTACATTATTTCTCTTTATTAGGTTTGCTCCAACTTGGGTAGTTTTTAGTTATTTGGAGAAACTTATCTGCACATACGAGTTGGAAATTATTTGCAGAAATGAAAGGAATGATGATACTAGTTTCTAATATGTAATAATAAAAAAAAAAAACACTGCCGCTCATGCGTTAGCAGCGTCCACTAAGCATTGGTGCCACGCCTGGTAGCTTTACAGAAAGCCAAAACTACTCTGACTAAATCAAACTAATCACCATTTTGAGGTTCCAATAGTTTCCATACCAAAGATAGTTGTTCTATGTTTTTAAAATTTTGTAGCAGTCCTAGTAGAACGTCGGAGGATGTTACATGTTTTAAAGTAATTTAAGTTCCTTATTATGAAAATTTAATTATCTAACTATAAAACCTGCTATAATGAAAATCTAATTGTCAACCTATAATTGAACGCATAATATGGAAAAACTATCCTCATTTTTTATTTTATTCCATTAGAAGTTTTTCAGTGGATAGTTGTTGGGTTGAATAGTATTATAGTAATAATGCTTGTTGTGATCACTGCTTGTCTTTGATTAAAAATTATGTACTTTTCCTCAACAAGTAAGTCATTTGGTTCTTTTACTGATCATATCATTGGGGTTAACTCTAGATATATTTATTGATCTTATGATGCTTCTCCGTGTATTGGGGATGCTCAATATGTTTTCATGTTATGTTTTAGCATCTGAACATTCTTTTAGTATATTGTTGACTTTATTTTCTTGCTTTTGATAGAGTACCTACGCAAAGTTGAGTTGTTCACAAGGATGGTTTTGTCCTTCTCTCATGCATCCATCCTCAAGGTTAGTATGTATTTAGAGTTTTACTATGTTCAGATGTAACCTGTGTCATTCATCTTTTCATGCTTTGAACAACAAATATACTGATTTAAAAACGGGGGTCTACATCTTTGAGCATCCATAATGACTGTGACTGGGATTTGGAAATTGCTCTACATTGCGACATCAAACTCCCCCCACCCAGGCCGTTTATTGCTAAATTTTT
Source organism: Fraxinus xanthoxyloides (assembly GCA_903798325.1). Classification (NCBI taxonomy): domain Eukaryota; kingdom Viridiplantae; phylum Streptophyta; class Magnoliopsida; order Lamiales; family Oleaceae; genus Fraxinus; species Fraxinus xanthoxyloides. The sequence continues at coordinate 11,009 of CAIGRL010308018.1, forward strand.
ACATCTTGTTGATGGGAAATGATATTGCCTTGTCGTTATGTGTTGTCAGTGTTTTCTTGTTTTTAGCATGATGATATCTTATTCTGACTTCATGACTTATCCCAGTATCTTATATTCTTATTGATAAAGAATAAAGATAATGAAGTGCGCAGGATTTATGAAGTCCCTGACTAAAAGCTCTCATAGATATCTATCCAAACCTCATTACTGATTTATTTACCGAGAATCTGACCCTTGTAATAAGATGGGTCATATTTTTCAATCAAAAGTTAGAAGTATCCAGCTTATTGTTTATGCCTTATTTCATTTGTATCTTAAATCTAATGGGTGGCTGGTGTTTTGCAGAAACATTTCTAACCTGGCAAAGGTAAAAATCATGAAAAATCCAGGTCAATGGATAGACCTTCATGTACCTCATGGGTGAGCATTTTTGGTTCTACCTCACTTCTTTGGGACAATGCTTCTTAAGGTGGCTTTTTTTACCATATACGTTATTTGTGTGCAGCATCAGGTCCATTGTCTGCCTAAACTTGCCTAGTTTTTCGGGGGGTCTTAATCCTTGGGGAAGACCTAACAGGAAGAAACTTCACTCGGTTAGTGTTGATTTTATTAACTGCCAGAGTGAGCACATGTATATTTATTAAAATGATTTTTTGAACTGATTGTTACGTTACCTTTTTTCCAACAGAGGGACTTTACTCCTCCATATGTCGATGATGGTTTTCTTGAGGTTGTCGGTTTCCGTGATGCATGGCATGGGCTTATCTTATTTGCTCCAAATGGGCATGGAACTCGCCTCGCACAGGTAAATATAAATTTGGATTAGGACGATCATTACAATTTAAATCTTCTTGTTTAACAATCCACACGCTTTTTAAATATAACGGGGTGTTTGGCCCCCATTTTTTAGGAAGAATTAGTTTTTGAATAGTGATTGATGGGAGAATGTGTGGTGGAAAAGTGATGAAAAGTTTTAGATTTGTCTGTAATATTATTTTATTTGGAAAATGTGTGGTTGAAAATGAGTACCGTAGAAAAATGAATGGGAAAAAAGGAGAAAGAATGGGCTCAAACATGGGCTAAATGTGACGTACTCGGGCAACGTTGAACACTTGGCAGTACCACCAATAGGTTCAATACCATGCTTGGATTTTATCTTGGAGCCCATGGGTAGATGTCATGATCATATAATCAATATTGACTTCTTCCTGTTTTTGGACACTGAACACACGTACAAGTACAATATAGTTGTTTGGGGGAGGGGCATGACCTGGNGTGATTGATGGGAGAATGTGCGATGAAAAAGTGATGAAAAGTTTTAGATTTGTGTATAATATTATTTTATTTGGAAAATGTGTGGTTGAAAATGAGTACCGTAGAAAAATGAATGGGAAAAAAGGAGAAAGAATGGGCTCAAACATGGGCTAAATGTGACGTACTCGGGCAACGTTGAACACTTGGCAGTACCACCAATAGGTTCAATACCATGCTTGGATTTTATCTTGGAGCCCATGGGTAGATGTCATGATCATATAATCAATATTGACTTCTTCCTGTTTTTGGACACTGAACACACGTACAAGTACAATATAGTTGTTTGGGGGAGGGGCATGACCTGGCTAAAAATATTACCGTCCTGAATATATGTTAATACTTGAAAAAAAACATTTTATAGCTCCTATTTGACACCCGCTAATTTCTCATTCTCATTCTTTATTTCAACCACACATTCTCCAAATAAAATAATATTACACACAAATCAAAAACATTTCATTACTTTTCCATCACATATTCTCACATCAATCACTATTCAAAAATTTATATTCTTCTTAAAATTAGATTCAAACACAAGCAACTAGAATAATTAATCAATATCCATCTCAATATACCTTTTAAATATTCAATTATTCTTTATTCTTTGAGGGGCTAGCCTATGATAATCTCTTGATTGAATACTTGTTCCTTTTGCTCGTTTCTTTACAAATAATTTCTTTCTTTAGGCAAAGAAAATACGTTTCGAGTTTCACAAGGGTGCTGCTGACCATGCATTCATGAGAATTGATGGTGAACCATGGAAACAACCTCTCCCGTTGGATGATGAAACCGTTGCAGTCGAAATATCCCACTTCGGCCAAGTGAGCGTGCTAGCAACCCCGTATTGCCAATCCAGAAGTATCAATTCACCTTCTTCACCATACACATACGAAGATTCACAATACGACAGTAATGATGAAGAATTTGAAGATAACTCAGAAGAGCGGAAGAAGTTAGGTGCAGCAGCTACTTTCCGAATACCGGATGAAATTGATATTGCACATCTTAGTTGAGCGGTCTAAAATATCAACTTCACAGCTACCAGCGGCCTCTCACATCCTTTCTTTTTCTCTTGAAAATATTCGTTTATTGTTGTACTCACCTATGTTCTGCAAATTGGAATTGGTGCATTGACTGGTGCTTATCTTCTGCACTGTAGCACCCATCATCTATTTTGTTTTTATATTCTATTCGAGATCATTTTCAATATAATCTGTACAAGTGGTATATAAATACAAAAGTGATTTTATATTATATTCTAAATAATTTTCAATGTATAGTAGTACAAAAGTGAGTTTGACATATCTGCAGCTTATCCCCCAATTGGTCTAAATCCATTGGCACAATCCATGGTGCACCTAATACTACCACCTAAAACTGGGGGCATATCCTTTTCTGCTGGTAAAACCTCCCCCAGTTTCTTGCATATACATGTATATAAACACTCATACTCTCCCCTTTATTCTTCATCACCATTCATATCCATAGACCACAAACAGCGAATCAATCTAACCGTACGAAAGAAGCAGAAAATGAGTTCCATGAGCAGGGCTTGGTTAGTGGGAGCAAGCATTGGGGCTGTTGAAGCTCTGAAAGATCAGGGATTCTGTAGATGGAATTATGCAATGAGGATACTACAACAACATGCCAAGAACAGCCTCAGATCATACACTCAGGCTAACAAACTTTCTGGAGTACCCTCTTCAACAATTATATGTAAAAAGATGAAGGAAGATCAGAAGTTGAAGAAATCTGAGGAATCATTGAGAACAGTTATGTATTTGAGCTGTTGGGGACCTAATTGAACTGAATCCCCAAACCCATATTTTCTTTGTACATAGAGAAGTAAAAATTTACGATGCTTTCACTAGTTCCCAAAGTTTTTCTTATGCAGTTTATACATCTTATTCAATTTTGATCAAATATGTTGGTTAAATATTGGGACTGGATCATAATTACTACTTTAACACACACCAATTAAAAGAACATAAAGGCCANTCAGAAGTTGAAGAAATCTGAGGAATCATTGAGAACAGTTATGTATTTGAGCTGTTGGGGACCTAATTGAACTGAATCCCCAAACCCATATTTTCTTTGTACATAGAGAAGTAAAAATTTACGATGCTTTCACTAGTTCCCAAAGTTTTTCTTATGCAGTTTATACATCTTATTCAATTTTGATCAAATATGTTGGTTAAATATTGGGACTGGATCATAATTACTACTTTAACACACACGAATTAAAAGAACATAAAGGCCATGTTTCATAGCAGAAATGTACCAATCTTTCAGTAAGGAATTTGAATATCAGGAGAATAGACGACCTTATGCATATGTAATTAAGTTCAAAAATCTCTCCTCATCTCATCAACTTCAAATCAAATACACAACCAAACAATAAACAAAAATAGAAAAATAACCTAATCTAATCTTCAACTCAGTGACAGACAGGAAAGCTTCGTATTCAATTAAAACTTCATACACTATCTGGTAACTGAAAATTCTGCGAACCCAATATTTGATGAGAACTCGTTTCTACAAAAACAGCAACGCCACATCTGCTGCTATTGAAACCTTCCCACAAAGAAAAATTAACAGAAATAGGTTTCTTGGTAGAGAGATCTTTAAATGCGCAGAGTTTTTGGAGCCCCCTTACAACAAAGTCATTGGCTAAGACGCGGTCTTTGTTCACACCCTTTGGACAATTTGTCGCTAAACCGCTTTGGTACAGTGCAACCATGACATTGGCACCTTGTTGATCCCCCTTAGCTCCTTTTAGAGACACTTGCAAGGACTCCGGCGTAGGCCTTTGAAATGTCGCCTGGCAGTAGGAATATCAAGTGATCAATAATTAAACTCCCGTATTGGTTTAACTAAAAATCAGTAAATTTTATAAAAATTGATGAAATGTGCTATTGAAAAATCGTGATTGTGTGGAATTAAAATTAATTAATTGTTAAACTTTTGATTTAAATTTTTATCAACCATTTTAGTTGAAACAAAGACTTAAAGCAAAAAAAAAAAAAAGATAATTTCCTGAAAATATGCTTTTTAACCCCAAATTTTATTAACTTTTATTGAAATAAGAAATCTATGTAATAAAATTTGCTAACCTGGAACGCGGCAGCAGGAACTCGCGTTGCAGAAGCAATGCAGGATAACAAAGCACCCTGATCATTACCAACACATTGGGCTCGACCCTGGACCACAATTTGGGGTGTGAACATTGTATCAAGGTTCAGGGCCTCAACATAGGCCTTTTGCCTTACAGTCCATTGGCTCGACCCAAAAGGGTCCTTCCAGCCCATATAATCCCAATAATCAACATGGTACGCCAACAATATCACCGGCACCTCAAGGTTGAAATCACCCCTCCCTAGCCGTGAGAAGAGCAGCTCCGCCTCTGGAGAGGTGGCGCAGCCCTGTGATGAAAAGAGCTCCACCACCACCGGTCCGCCTCTCCGCTGCTCCTCCACCGCCACATCCGAGGTGGTATTTTCGTACGAATTTTCACGCTTATTATGAGAGGAGCCTTTGCCAAAACAGGTGAAGAGACGGCGCGCCATAGTCGACGTGTCGTCTCGACCAGTCAGGTGATGTTCGACGTTACTGTTGACGATGGGAGAGAATAAGTTGGTTTTTCTTTCTTTTCGACAGGGGAGAGAAATGAGAAAAAAATTTGTATGGTATGAAAAATATATATAAACGAGAAAACAGGGTAGAAAGATTGAGAGAGGAGACAGGTGGTGGAGAGAAAAAGGTGGCAAATGGATCACATATATGTTCATATTACATAGTTATTTTCATATATATTCATACAAAGTAAGGTACAAGGAAATTCATAATCAAACGCATCACAGAGTAGTTTTCGATTTTTTAAAAGTTTTGTCAAACGAGAAAATGTAAATTTTAGTAGATTTTGATAAAAGTTAGTGTAATGTGTAAATGAATAATTAATAAAAATTGTAGGTTCTATAAAATGTATAGTTGAAAATGAATTTTAAGAAACGGGAGCCAAATAGGGGATAAATAAAATTTAAAAGGAGGCCCTGTCAAAACTTATCGAACGATTAGCCGATTAGTGAAAACAAAAAATTATAAAAGGAAGAGAGGGCAGGTAGGTACATGTGGGTAACATGTTACCAACAATGAGTTGGACGCATGTTTGTTCAACCATCCGGAACCGCGTCCTATTGAAAATGGGACAACGAAAGGAATCTTAACATTTATTAATGAAATAAAATTAATGGAGAATATATTGTTGAAAGATAAGAAAATATTTTGAATTTACGTGTAATATTATTTTATTGAAAATGTGTGATCGGAAAGTAGATAGAGAAAAATAAATTTTGAAAATAATGAAAATCAAATAAATATCCAACACGTAGAAACAATATTAATTAAATAGAAAAAGATAAAGCCATGACGGTGTGCTGTCGACATTCCTTAAATGCTACGGAACGAAACGAAGCAGTTCCGTGCAAGAATGAAATACAAAATAGTGATGGAAATAATAAATAATGTAAATTGAAATAGATTTCGTAATTGTCGGTCGTTAAAATCTCCCTAATTAGGATGAAAAATAATTAAATAATATAATTTGCATCACATCTTCAAATGCCATTAAAAACTGTAGAAATAAAAATATTGCTGGACAACATAAAAAAAATAATAAAAAAGAAATAAAATCTTGTATATTTTGTCGTAGTCCTAGTATTGGCAAATAATATTGTAATATACTTGTTATCATTACATAATGTTGATCTGCACACTAACAGCATCAAGCGGGGATAGCTCAGT
>CAIGRL010308026.1:0-10800 GCA_903798325.1 Fraxinus xanthoxyloides
AACTGCAAGTGTTGAAAGAGTATTCTCTGATATGAACCTAATCAATAGTGATTTGAGCAACAAAATGGGAGACGACTGGTTGAATGACAATTTGGTGGTTTACATAGAGAAAGAGATTTCTGGAAAAATTGAGAATGTGACTATGTTGCAACGTTTTTAAAACATGAGATTCCGTAGAATATAGTTATCTAAAATCATAGTTACAGATTATGTTATATTGCATATTTCTTTATTATTTTGGGTTGTACTAAAGTACGTTATCATATATATATATATATATATATAAATAAGTTTTACATTTTAGTGTGTTTACATATATAATGAATAATTTTTAATATTATATAATTAAATATTGATAAACGATCGCTGATTGTCGACGTTTACTGGTCAACGTCCGCTCGGACTGAGCTTAGACGTTGGATCTACCACTGCCTTCGCCTAAGTGCTCAATTATGGAAGGAAAAGTGATAAAGATAACTTTTAGAAATTATCATGTTATTTCCTGTACAAAATACCTCGTCTTTTGGTTCTCACATTTTAGTACCAAATGGAGGAAGTTCAGTATAAAACTTTTAGATAAATGCTTCTATGATGATATAGGCATCCTAGATTAGTATGGTTCAGTCTCTGTCTTATCACTTTGGTTTGCGTATTTGATTTTCTTTCTTGAAAGCAATTATTTTGGCCTTGTTAAAATTCGTTCTCTTGGAAAACGACCGAGGATTGAGAAGACTACACGAATATGAGTAGTTTATGAAAATATGGAACCTTCTTGGTTCTTGCAACAGGAACGAAAGAGATGACAGGCCATAATGTCTTTCTAAGTGCATTTTAATTTGCTTAAATGGATTCCAACAAGGATTATTGATAAGTGACACGCAAATAATGCAATTTAGACTTTGTTAACTATTATTTCCCACTTTTCGAATTTTATTACGTTATCACTTTTTCTCACGTTTTTTTTTAAATTTTTGTCACTTTTTGAAGTTTTTGTCACTTTTTTTTGAATTTTGTCACTTTCAATATATTCTTCATTGTGCAAGTAGCATAGTCTTCTGTGTATACCCATAGCTATAGTCCATCTTGTTGGCTAGGGGATACTGGTTTCAGGTCCTCGTGCTGCATGGCAAATAAAATTACAGGTCGTTTAATATAATAACAGTTTGAACTTGCTCTCATGTTGGGATCTTCATTAAGTGGATGTCAATGGGCTGGTTGAGTTGGTAGATGACAGTGTCGTTGAATTGATTTAAAGACGCTTGACGGTGAACGGAAAAAGAGGAAGAACAGTGGTAGTGTTACTTTTTTTTTAAAAAAAAAAAATTGTCACTTAATTGAACCGATTCCAAGTTTTAATTGGTATTTCATCACTTCTTTAAATTTTTGTCACTTTTTTCAGTGTCATTTTTTTTTTCGTCATTTTCTTTTTGTGTCACATTTTTTAGTGACAAATATCATTTTTTTTAATAAAAGGGACATTGTATGCCTTTTTAAATTAAAAATGTGATATTTAAATTTAAAAAGTGACATTGTGTCACTTTTTAATAAAAAAAAATTGCACATAATTTGAAACCGTATTTTTTACTTTTAAAATACTTATCGTATGATTTTTCAAAATATCTTTAATCTTAAAGGTATTTTTATAAATTGACCTCTGATTTTTTGAGAATCCTCAAGAATTGAGGCTCAAGACATTGCCTTGGGCCATGACCCTGTATTTTATTTTAGAATAATGCTATCTAACATAAATGGTACTAGAACATCGATGCAAATAACTACATATTATAAGTTCAATTAAATGAATCATATTACTTTGCATATCATTTAATATCATAACCTTTTTGGACACATGTCGGCTAGTAGTTGACTTTGTCACGATTTTATCTTTGACTCTGTGATTCCTATAGACGTTAGTGCAATTGAAAGAGGTCTCCACACCTAGTCACCTCAAAGATGTCATATTCTTGATGTGCCTTCCTAAATGAGAAAATATCTTAGTGAAAGTACAGTGGCGTATGAGATTAGTCTCGTTTTAAAAGATATTATGGAACCCATACATCTACTGTCATTAGAAAGTCTGATGAGAGAAGAGGCGTGCTTCTCGAGACATGAGGTTCACCATTCCCTTGAATGGTAAGGTAGCAATTAATGGGTGAATTCCTGAGTTCTAATATGAAAAAAAATAAAATAAAATAACGTTTACACATAAAAAAAAATATTTTAGCATACAAAAAAAAAAATGTTTTTACCCATTAAAATGAAATTGGTTGGGAGATTGGATCGGGCTATAGTCCAGCCCAACCTTCCAACATTTGCCCCTGGTGGCTTTGGTTCGAACTTCGAACCACTCCCTCATCTAGCCTACAGGCGAACCTCCAAAGAGGGGTTTGCCTAGCACATAGTAGGGGCAAACCTTACTAAATAGATATGCTTCGCACAAAGGCTCAAATATAAGCCACATTGACTTGGCATCTTCTAATGTTACGTGGTCTACACGTCATGTCCATATAAGGATGTAAACGAGGTGAGTTGAGGATGCGGCTTGCCCTGAATCCACCTCGCCACGGATTTCCCGCCTAATCCCCATTTAAGGTGAGGAGGGGCATCGCTATCCCGTTCACTAATCCATTTTTTTAAGAGTAATTTGGAAATTGAGTTAATCGTTGGGTAATTGGTTTAGCTTTGAGTATAAAAAGAGTTAAGGTGTTTTAAAATACATCTTAAAATTTTTAAAGAATTACTATATGATAGGGCCGAGACGAAATGGAACAGGATGAAATGGGATGGGCGGGCAGGCAAAACAAAACCCCTTCCAGCTCCCAATTTGGGACACGTTTTCTTCGGGTCAAATTGTCATCCCAATGTCCATGGTTGGCAGAGGTATAACAACCTTTTATTTTCAGTTTTTATTACTTCATTTATTATTTGTATTATTTAATAAATTGACTTACAATCAAATTAAGATCATAAGCTCGTAATTAGGTTTCATATAACAAGGCGCCATGGACAGAATCATTTCAATTTTGTTACTTTTAACTTTTTCAAATGAATATTTGATGCCCAAATTTCAACTGCTAATTACATTAACGAATTTTAAATATTAGTCACTTTTAGGTGAACACAGCCCAAGTGGAATTATTAAGAGGGACAAGCCACGGACGACAGTTCCGTGTGAGCCGCTCATCGGGTCGTGAGCAGGCCTCATAAACAGTATTGAAAGAAAATGCTCGACCCACCAAAGGGTGAGTTCGTGGGGTGAGTCAAGTCACACCTCCGTAAAGCGAGCCGTTGGCAATCGGCTCACTCAGATGAGTGCGAGCTGACTCGTGTGGAAGGTGAGCTGAGCCGAGGCTCATGGTGAGCGAAATGTCCAAGTGCAATCTTACTTGGCAAGCCCTAAATTTATGTATTCACAGGCCTGTACCGACAATATACACTTAGACATATTGCTATGCTTTATCAACCATCCACTAAGATGATATCAAATATTATATAGCCAAATTAACCACAAATTGAAATGCACTCAAAATAATTACAAGATAGGGATAAGTTATTGAAAAAGTGGTTCACAATTAATGTCAATTAATAACATAATGGCTCACAGTGTTCTGTGGATATCTTATTTTATAACTTGGATTTTGTATTTGTTTAATCCATCCACTTAGTGTAGCATAATGATTTTTCTTTATAAAGAAACTAATACAACAAAAATCCTATTATCACTATCGTTGTTATACCTTGTCACCCCCAGGCTGCCACATAACTCAGTCGACCTATCGAATCATCTTTTGTTAGAGCCATGTGGCATCTGATGTGGAGTAAGGGCTACTAGAGTCCAGATAATCCTACCCGTCGAAGCCAATATGTTAAAAGACAAATTCGAGGCCGAAACGAAATTTCTTTGCCGAAGTGGCGATGTCCAACGAAGAAGAATCTGATGCTCAACTAAGGCTAGTGATGATCCATGTTTGAAGAATTAAATTTATAAAATTCTATTGGAATGATTGATTGGACTGCTGTAATTAATAAAAAGGACAATCTTGTCAGTATATGGACATTTAATGTGCCACATGCCAGTGGAGTTAAAATTGATACTTGAGATGTGACGTTTCGGTAAAGAAGATGAAATCACGTGTCCTCTCATCCAGTAAATACTATTGTACATGTAACATTATAAATATATCTCATTTGTGTCATTAGGGGTAATGCAAAAATATTAACTACAATCTATATATTCTATTTCTTTTCGATTAATCTTGGGCTTCTAGTGTATGAGGTATGATTTTGATTGTAAGTTTGGTTCTTAATTGATCGTTCATTATCGTGTAAGTTATCTCATATATTTCGCCAGAGCCCGAATATTTGTCTCGAGTTATAAAACTTCTCCAACGTCCAAACTCTGTTATATTGTCGATTGACAATCATTTCACGCATGTTGAAATTAGCTTGAGAGAATGTGAGTAGGCTCGGTATTTGTTGCTAGCATCAACAGTGCAAAGAATGAGGTAAACAAATTGACGTTGTTTGTGGGAAACGTCAATAACCATGAACGTTCCCGTGGAAAAAGTTCACTGGAAGATAGTTGGGCATCCCCCTTAAGAAGGATTTGTTCTTGAAAAAGAATAAGAGGAAGCCCCAAAAGTTGGGAAATTTTGACAAACATCTAAGAACAAATGAATTCAGATCGTGATATCCCTCCCAGGAGGGTAAAAGAAGACTCTTATGAAGAGGCTTCACAAACAATGACCTTAGCGTGTTGGTGCCAACCCCACCACTACGACGATGTGGTGGGATGAGGTTAGTTGCTCAACTCACCCCGGAGATTGCCACTATGGCTGCCTACATGAGAAATATCACACACCAAAACATGGCCATACAAAAACTCATCGTGTAGATATAAGGTTAGGGAAGACCTTCAATTCCTCCTTTTGCACCACAAGGAGTAACCTGGGGGAGGATGAAGTCCAAAGTAGAGGATCCTACCTCCCAATCATGCTAGGGAAGTTAGCCCTCTTGAAAGGGAAGTGGGAATTTATATTTCCTGAAACTATGGTTTTGGCTACTCCATCAAAGTCTATATTGACATGGAGGATAATTTTCCTCCCGAGTACGAGCCAGAACACAAGCTGTAAACGTTTGTTAGTGTGTTTAACTGAATAAGCCCTACGAGAACCATGCACAGACCATCCTAGCCACCTCCCACACTTAGGAATAGTCGTAATCGCCACCTCTAATGACCCAACCATCGGAGGAAAGGCAATGATGAGCTCAGTAGTTGTACCGCCTAGAAATAGGCCCCACATAAGGAAAGATATGGTTGAGGTTCAGGCTGGGACATCTCATCATCAGTCCAGGTTTCAGGCTGATGAGGAGGAAGATTCAGATGAACCCCAAATATCTTGTGTACTTGATGACGACGACGAAAAGCTGCCTTTTCCACATGAGCTGAGAAATGCTCATGTCCCGAGTCACTATGTGCCGTCAAAAATACCAAAGTATGATAGAAGAGGCAACCCAGCTAAGCATTTGAACAATTACAAAACACATATGAGTTTGAGAGGTTCCATCCTCGCCATCAAATGTAGAGCCTTCCATCTAACTTTAAGTGGGTAAACTAAGATTTGGTACAGTGGGATACCCCCAAAAAGTATTAGGAGTTGGTCGGAGTTCAAAAGTACGTTCTTGAAATGCTTCGCTGTCAATAAGGAAGGAAATACTCATATCCAACATCTCCAAGACACGAGGCAACAATATGGAGAGACATTGAAGAGATTTTTGGTCCCTTTACTGACGAGATGGCATATTGTTTACAAGTTATCGGCCGGGAGGCATTATCCTCGCTACAAGGTGGGCTAAGTGAACACTCTCTTCTAGATGGATGTACCCCCGCTAGCTACGACTCATTGATAGAAATGATGAGGCGTGAGATCATCAACAAGGAGTTGATTCATCACTAAAATAGAGCCAGTATGGGTCTTTAATTCCTGCAGAGATGGTGTGGAAGAGACCCATCCCTCACTAAATGGATCACTAATAAAATCAGGCTGGTAATGAAGTTCCCAATTCTGGGCAAACACTTTCCACAACCACAATGAATGCAATACCCACATTGGCCTACGAGGAAGCTACCCCTGAAGCCAGTATGAGACAAACTAGATCAGGACAATAGCGCCCCCCCTCCCCCTCCCCCCCCAAAGAGGAAGAGATCGAGGGAGGGGTTCAGGGCCAAGGAATAGGACGGACACCCCTAAATACAGTATTTGTCATCATTCATATAGCCATGACACAAATAGATTGTAAAGACATAACTTAACACCCTAGTAAAGTAAGCACACGAAACAACTAAAGAAATGACTGCCCTTCTAGGGACATGCCCCTATCCAGGCAGGATCAAAGGCCTGGGTGTGAGGAGGCTAGATCGTCTTGTCGAGAGTTATCCTCACTACAGAAGATACACGATAGAGAAAGGCCTAGGGAGGTACAGTGACAACGTAGGAAACCCTTTGCTTAATACAATTTTTTGAGGACCCTACGTTGTAGATAATACAAGGAAATTAAAAAGGAACTATACTAGGGCAGCTAAGGACCCTCCAATGACTAGCTACATAATGAGAAGTAGTTTTCGAAGGCATTTGTCTCTCTTTGCCTTTACTCACGAAGATGTCAAGGGTGTACACTTCACTCATTGTGATGCCCTTGTGGTTAGGATCGTTGTGATCATCATGTTTACTTTAATCTCGCTTGCAAGTTACAATGTTAAAAGCATATACTTTATGGAGGTTCCTTATAAACCTTATTGCAAATTATATACTTCGAAAACTCAAACAAGAATATAGAGAAATATATATTTCATTAAATAAAAAATTTGTACAATGGGAAGGGGTGGGGGGCTCAGCAAGTACATAACAAAAAAAATAAAAATAAAACATAAACTATGCTAGAGGTGGCGTGGAATCTGACACCTCCATAGCGGTGCTTTGACAGTTGAGGCTTCTTGGCTTGAGGTTTTGTCCACAAATGCACCCTCTTGGTCTTCTGCCGTCACTGTATCATCAGGTGGGATCTGAGGTACCTCTTCCAAAAACTCTGCTTCCAGTTCAGAACCATTGAGTTTTCGTAAAGTTCTCCTACTCTCTCCACTACTTCGACGTCGGCAAATCACCTCTAATAGGTGAAGAAGCACTGATACTCTTCTATCGGATGGAAGTTGGCAATGTAGTACTTCACTGCTTCCTTACTTTCTTTTTGAGCATCAGCTTGGCCTGCTCAGCCTCCCACACATAGTACCATATTTGGGTCTCCAGAAACCTATGGCGTCCTTGAGCCCAGCATTTTCTAAATTGGTCTTCTCCAAAGCTTCGGCCGTTAGCTTTTGATGATTGTTTGAATTTTCAACCTTTTTTGGCAAGGAAGAAACCTCGCACTGGGATTTGTGGACCTTCCTCTTCAAAGCTTCGATCTCTGCCATGCCAAGGCAGAATCCAACTTAGCTACCTCTTCAGCTTACTAGGCCCTCAACTCTTCAATTTCAAATCTTATTTTCTTCGTTTCCTCATTCGTTGAGGCCAACTTTTAAGTGGACTCCCAATTGTATGTCTAAATATCTCTTAGCATTTCTTGACACTCAAGGGAAACCCCAAAAAATCCTGGCACTTTGGCTCACCAAGGTCACCTTTCAGTCCAGAACTTGTAAAAATGACAGTAGCTCAACGGGCCTTAGGTTGTAGCATCTTCATTACTATTGGGGCAATCTCCTCATCTTGGCCAACTAAGAACCTTCCAGACTTCTCCAGGGTCCTTGCTACAGGGCCTTTTTTATGGCTTCGGAAGTCTGCTCCACCTCCTTCGAGCCTCTTCACAAGCCTCCTTTACCTTCTGGGCCTTAGCAGCATTGAACAAAGCTTGCATCAACTTTGGAGGATGGGGTAAGGTCTGATGGGTAGCTGAGGTAATGGTCGTGTCAAACTTCCAAGAAGTTGGACCGGTATTATGAGACAGTTTCCTCTTCTTCTGAGGTTCATCCATTTTTCCTTTGCCTTTGTCGACTTCCTGGACCCCCTCGTCTCGCTCTTCTCAGCATGCTCTTTGTTGAGGTATTTTAGTTTTTTCCCTTACATGCTTCGCACCTCCAGAAAAGGGCTTCAAAGCCCTAACACTCGCTATAGAAGTGGCTCTTAATATTGAGGCCATATCAGGGGTGGGGTACTTCTTCTTCCAAAGTCATATGTAATAAGTGAAGATTATGTTAAAATTCAAGTATTGTGTATAAAATAGAGTGCCTAGAGATTTACCTTTGGAAGCCATCAATCTAAAGACTTCGATTGATTAGGCGGTCAAAGTGGTATGATATTTTTGGATGTCGGTAGATGTCTTCGATAACGTCATACTCGGCATAGAAAAATTCTTAGTTGGTTCACGAAACTGCAAAACAAAGAACATTTGACATGTTACAAATAAAATAAAAGCTACAAAAAGAAACACGAGCTTCAGAGTACTGGGTCAGCACAGTACAGGTTGAGGCCTTATCCCTCTCAACCATCTAACATTTGCCCTTAACCCCGAACCATGACTTCTTCCAACCCTTTATAGATGATGGCAGACCTACCACAAAAAGGCATGGGCCCCCAAGGAGTCATGTAGTACCACCCTTTGGACTTTTCCTTCACATGTACTCGGTGTTGAAAAAGTGTTTTGAAGACGTGAATAGGCATATCCTCGTCACACGAGGTCTACTTCCAAAGGAAATATGCTCCGACCAACTGGCCTACCCATTTAGCAATAATTGGGTGGGAGCTAACATATAGGACCTCAATACTACCCTAAACAATTGGTGCAACGGTAGATGCACACCTGCCCTACACATAAACTCACCAATTGCTACACATTCTGACCTGGATAGTAGGTACATTCGTGGGCTTCGGGCACTAAGAGTTCTATGGAATCTGGGATCCTATATTTTTTTTCCTAATTTTACCCAACTTTGTGGAGGTCATTGCAAAGGGAATTCTTGCAGCCCCCACCCTGCCTCATAGTCAATGTGATCATGATTCATCGCCCAAAAACCTCCATCTGACAACCTAAGGGTAGCTTGTTCCCCAACCCTAACAATGGTGACCCTACCATCGCTAGTACTCAACTTGAAAGCCATTAAAATCGGAAAAACACAAGATGGAAAGGATGGGAAGACAGAAAGTTTCTAGGAAATTACCTAAACAAAAGGAAGCTTTAGGAATGTGATGTCACTGAAGACAAAAAATGATCAAAAAAGTTTTTCAAATGCTGGAGAAATTTGAAGACTTGAAAAAGTGAAAAACTGATACAAAGGATATGCTTTTGGCTTTTATAGGAAGAAATGATGAAGTTTAGCCACCGAATCTAGATTTACTTCATCTGAAGCGTCCATATTTAAATTCATCTAAGGCATTGAATTTAAACAGTTTTTTGTTTCTAAAGACTCAAATTGATGCGTGTTTGTCATGCACGAGCCTCGACGCATCAATCTGAACTTGCAGCAGCGTGGCCATCATTGCGCATTCAATAAGTAATGGTTGTATGTGTATTGGAAGTCAAAATTCCTCAATTGTATTCCCTTGGTAATGTACAAAAATATCAAAGCATTGGCACAATTCTCAAAAGCATACTTTATTGACAACAAAACAAGAGCATCAACATTTTCAGTACTTCATTGCTTCAGCTTAAAAAGGAAATTTCAGCTATCAACAAAACAAGAGCCTCAGCAATTCAGCAGTTCACTGTTTCGACTAAAAAAATGAAAGCTTGGCTATTTACAAAACAAAAGCCTCATCAGTTCAACACCTCTCTGCCTCGACTCAACATGCAAATTTCAGCTATTTTCAATACTAGAGGTTTAGCTATTCAACTTGTCCCAGCTTCGGCTCAACAAGTAAACTTTGACGTTTCAACATTGCATTAGGACGCAAGAATCAGGTTTAGCTTCGAACTCTAACTATGATATCAATATCTATACTTGGACTTGGAGGACTTGTGTTGGTCAAAAGCCTAACTATGACAAGAAGTACGCTTTAAAGAAATTTGGTTCCAAATAAAAATCCACTCATGACATGAATAATCATACATGGATTTAGGGGATTATTGTTACGTCTTGTCACCCCAGGCTCTCCCTCCCACCGAACACCTTATGCTGAGACATGTGGCATTCGACGTGGAGTAGGGTTAGAGTCCACATAATCCCATCGCCGAAGCCCGTATGTTAAAAGACAATCTACGGCCCAAACGAAGTTCCTTTGCCGAAGTGGTGATGTCAAACAAAGAAGAATCTGAGGCTCAACTGAGGCTGATGATGATCTAAGTTTGAAGATCTTAAATTTATGAAATCCTATCAGAATGATTAATTGGACTGTTGTAATGAGTAAAAAGGTCAATCTTGCCAGCATAGGGTATGGGGTGGCCGCCTCTTTTCGGAACATTTTATATACCACATGCTAGTAGAGTCAAAAAATGATACCTAATATGTGATGCTTCGGTAAGGAGATGAAGCTATGTGCCCTCTCATCCAAATGTTACTATTGCACATGTAATACTGACTACAATCCATATATTCTCTTTCTTTTAGATTAATCTTGGGTTTCTAGTGTACGAGGTGCGATCTTGATTGTAAGTTTGGTTCTTAATTGATCGTTCATTATCATGTAGTTATCTCATATATTTAGCTGGAGCGCGAATATTTCTGTCTCGAATTATAAAGCTTATCCTACGTCCAACCCCTATTTTATTGTTGATTGACAATCGTTCCACACATGTTGGAATTAGTTTGAGAGA
>CAIGRL010308046.1:0-13055 GCA_903798325.1 Fraxinus xanthoxyloides
CCTTTCAAGTATGGATCTACGAGACCTTTCCTAGTTTAGATGGATTATTGTGAAACGGATATCGATGATGTATCCCGAATCAAACATGGACCACACAGGAACAACCATCTGCTACCAAGTTGGAGGGAATCGACTACTTTACCAACCCTAATGTAAATGTTTAGTCAATTTTTAATTACGATATAGTGAATTGTTGATATTTTATTATACTAATATATACTGTTATACGGATCAAAATTTGTGATCTCGAACCATCAAAAATTGAAATAGCTATGTCATGCATGGATGGTGTCCACTATAATAAGCCAAATCAACCGGAGTTTTCCCGTGGATCCAGCAGTAAGAAGAGGAACATAGAGATACCGGCTGATCATGCTCGGACGAGTGGAAAGTCAGTGATACTGCTAATAGATAGTAGTATTGGTCATGATCGAGTCACAGACGATGATGATGATTTTGTAGATCCTCTACCAAGATGTCAGGAGTCATCTCCATATGGAAAATTCCATACTGATGAAGGCACATCAGCTGCCCCTCATTCTGCAAATGAACCACAATTTGAAGGAACACGGTGGGGTGAAGTAAGTCGGATATTTAGTCACATTTCATGATTTTCATATCACGGGTCACTCATTTGTGGTCACATATATTTATTTCCCGCTCACAGTTCACAATTACAAGTCACATTTCGTTCATGCAGGGTCACATATCGTTCATGCGAGGTCACATTTAATGGCACATTATTTTATGTTTTCAGGTTTCTGGGGAATTGACTCAGTAAATCTCTGATATCAAGTCAAGTAATAAAGTGTTGACATTAGAGATTGATGTCATCAAGTCACAGATGTCAAACATCAACGCTAAGCAGACAAAAAAAATGGATGACATCGTCCAAGTGCAAGGACACATAAGAAATGACTTGATGGAGTTTCAGACAAACATGCAATTCCTGTCCAAATCCGTGACGGCAATGATTTCGAGTTCAATGGATGAGATTATTAGGCAGTTTAATGAAAAACATTTGACAAAGGAAGGAACTCAGGCTGCTGGAGGATCCGATAAAACCAAGGAGGTAGGTACATGAAATGTTCGCACTTTCTTTCAATGAAAATGGTTACATTTGACATGTCACACTTTATGTAATTCAAAATACAGGTGGAAAATGTAGAACCAATGGTTTACAGGGAAGGGAAGGATAATATTTACCCGAGCGATGATATTGGCCTTCCATATAGTCTTCAACCACCATCATTTGATTTGGGAATCAGATATTCACAACCTCATGTTTTACATTCTGAAGATATTCAGAATCGAAGTAGATGCTGTCATTTCTGATGTGGTGACAACAACAAAAAGTGTTGTCATAGAGGTACTGACAAACTCAGTTTTTTGTACGATACTGGACACACAACACATATAAGTCATGAAAAATAAGCATTAAAATGTCACATATCACACATATGCATAAAAACACGTCCCTGGCATTTAATATGCTGGGTGTCCAACTTAGTGAATCTACACAGACTAATGTGTGACTTGTACAACAATACACAGGTATCACCTACTTCCGAACCATCTTCTTCATTACTAGTAAAGTGGGTTTCGAGGCCTGCGAGGATATTGCGATCTCCTTTCATCGTAGGAGAAAGAAATTTACAAAGACCATGTCGAAGAGGCTGATAGATCGGCATTCTTGGGCTAGTTCCAGAGAGGGTACAAGCTAAATAGGAAGTGCATGAAGTTTTGTAGCTAAGTCTGAATGTTGCTCAACGACCCATAGTATCAACGTAACTTAAATGTTCAATGTTTGCCTTCAGGAAAAAATTTAACGAGTAGGACGATATAATCAAACTTGCTTTCGTTATCAGTTATTTCACAGTCGATCACAAGACATGGTTCCACCAGCTTATACACGAGGAGACGTCTTTGAGCAATTCGATACGGTTGCACTTACGCATTCTTTTCAGTCACATTTCAATCTTAATGAATCACTGAATCTTATCATACAGCTACCTCCGCATGCGTACTCATCATTTAATCCATAGTTACACGCTGGTCACAGACAATTTGAACATTCATGTCAACATGTCACATATCAAACTCGAATTAAGTTACATCGCGATCTTCATTCTAACTATTTCATGTCATATCTAATCTTTCAATTTCTGTTGAAACGGTACATGGATGCATACTTCTATTACATTTGTCAGCTGGTAAAATTTGGGAAGAAATTAATGTATAGAGCTACAACGACAAACATTTGGTTCCAGAATAAGATAAAAGAGTTGTACCCTACTTTTCTGAAAGACCATACTGTTGTGATGTCAGAGTCCAACATGACTGAGGTCGTAACAGGTCACATCATATCTCTAAGCACACCTTGGGCCAATGTTGTTTATGTGTTCATGTCAGTCCTGCCAACCAACAAAGCTCACTGGATGCTCGATCTACTAATATTCAGAAGCCATATGTTCATGGTATTCAATTCGGCTAGTAAAAGTTATCGCGACTGGAAGGTCCTACAAGGTATTGAGCCATATGTGAAAATATTGCCTCAATTAATGAATGCAATGGGTATTTCAAAAAAAGACCCCCGATTACAGTGAATCCAAATGCATGAAATTAAAGATGATTGTCGATCGTACCCTACCTCAGCAGACAAATGGGTAAGTATGTGACAATAATACATGTATAACTTGTAAAATAAACACACCAATAACATAATGTTTTATATTGTTTTGCAGTCATGATTGTGGGATATTCGTTATTTTGTACAACTTATATATCCTCCGTGACAGCAAAAGTTCCGTACTTCATAAATTTGATGCCAGCAAGTGTAGATTGGATATTGCCTCGCTCATATACAAACATAGAGAGAGTTACGTGAAGAAGGCAAAGCATGCTACAAAAGAGGAAGGGATAGTCATAGAATGAGTATTAGAATTAGATTTGTAAATGAAGTTTATGAACTATAGATTGTACATTTTCAAATTTTCTAATATCTTGAAGTTACTCCATTGAATACTGCCACATGTTTCAATTCGTAATGTGTTGTCGATTCTTACGTATATGTTGATACCCGTTTCATGCATCATACGTGAATGTGAAAAAAGGTCACAGATCACGGTTTGAATGTGAAAATAAGGTCACATATGCATGCTTGACACCAAATGTAGGTCACATATACTTCCATAGAATCTTCATACGCATTCATATATGCATTTCTTGTGTAATAATAAGAATAATAAGCATATGGGTCCCTCTTTGTATTTGCAATTACGTCCAAGGCGTGCAGGCATGGTAACAAATCGACATGTAGCATCTGCACATGCACGTACGTTGTTCAATATCAACAATAAAGGTGGATTTTTCATCGCTGACAGAGAACTCTAACTGGTTGGAAGGAGATACCTACGAGAAAGCAAAATCAAGAATGACAGTTGTCAATACAAGCAGCAAAATATGAAATCTCATACCAGAGATAGGTGTCGTATACATGTGTATTTTGGACTCTGATGATCAATTCAAGTCACAAGCATTTAATTGTAGGTCACACACATTCGGTTCAGGTTACATATATAACAGTAGACACATACATATCTTATCACATTCTACATTCATGGTCACGAACATGTGTATATGACCACAGATGGTAAGTTTGTATCACAGGCATTTATGTCGATAACAAAATGCATTCTGTCTGGGTCAAATATACAAGATTCATGCACACACATATGTTGTCACATTATATATATGTTGTCACGGTGTACAATCACATGTAGTTAGACAGGTCACATTCATAAATATCAGCAGTAAAGTAAATACGCTACTCTTAAGTTCCTTAACTCTACACTCATTCTCCTCATCGTGTTCTCATACTTGGTGGACAACATCGTGAACGTTCCATGCGCATCGTCTCTATGTTTACAGAACCAATTTTGTAGGGTCTATCGCAATAACTCCAACAAGGATACAATTGGGTAATTTTTCCCTGCATTGGTGACCGCGTTGACTAATTCTACAATATATTATGTCATTGTAGAATATCTGTTTGCCGGTATATGGATTCGTGACCACTTTTCAGGTCTAATATCAGCATGCAAAATGTACACTATAAATTAATACCATATAATTGACACGTGACCATTTCAATTTATTCGGACGCAATTCAATACTGGTATCAACAAATCTTCTCATTCATTATGTCCAGACGTCTCATGTTATATTCAAATTCTTCCAACATGTAAGCGCGAACAGCTGAGTTGAAAGCATTTGTAATATTCTGTCTTGGTTTTTCATAATATGAAATGATACGAGCAAATACCATGATATGTTCCCAGATAAACATGCTCTATTGCTTTCTTTATACTGGTATGACGATCTGACACAAAACACATTCCTTTTCTGTGACCATATGCCTTTTTCAAGTTCTCGAAAAATCATCTCCAAGATTTGTCGTTCTCATTATCCCCAATTCCAAAAGCAAGAACAAATATGTTGTTATTTGCACCATGTGTACATGCCGTGAAAAGGGTACCGTCGTAGTGACTATTCAAGTACGTACCGTCGACAACTATTACAGGCCGACGATGCTTCCAGTCACGTATTGATGCACCAAATGCCATAAAACAATACTTGAACTTACTGTGACTATTAACCTCCAACTCTGTGACCGTACCAGGATTCTTTTATCGTATACGTGGAAAAAGCTCGGTATCTTACCTAATGAATCGGTTGGATCACCCCTAACCATCTTTAAGGTATGCTCGCGGGATCTACATGCTTTCGAATAATTCAAATAAACACCATAAGTCTGCAACATATCACTGCATATATCATTCGGTGTGTATATGGTACTGGATGATGTGTACTTATACTTGATGCTATAAGACACAACTGCAGTTGATACTTACATTTGTGACCCCAACACAACATTCGATGCACACGTGTGACTACCCAGCTTTCGAATCTTAAATAGATTCGTTTTACCTCATTTTGATGATCTACAAATCCAGCACAACCTTCTTGTGAACACCTCACAATATATTCTTTCTTGTTAAACCGTTCAACCATAAACTCAAAAATGTTATGTATGACAAAAAAGAATAGGCTCAATTTTAAAATATCTTTATCCCGTAAAACCATTCCTTCTTCGACCTCTCTAGCATCTAGAGCAGACACAACTATGATTTCGTTGTCCCAAATGTGACCTAATTTTTCAATTGTTGCTCTGCATATGTCTGCTGCCATATCCCGCAATGTACCAAAGCTCACCAGTAGGAGAATGGTGAACAGAAACCATATTAGAAGGTTTTTTTACTTCCGTAGCAGTCACATCAACAATTACTGGGTATTTCGCAGAATCGCGGTGGATTTCCTTCAACAGAAGGTATGATTGAACATTTCTGTCATTTTTAATCGAGAACGACGGCAAATTATCATTCAGTACATGCTTCATGTGGGTGAAATCGTTCAATTTGTTACCAAAATCAATGAGAAGCGTTACTTGTGTGTCATCTCCGACAGCCAAAATAGGTATATGTACCGTGAAATTATGAATTTCAAACTCAATTTAATTTTGGGAATTTCAAATGTGTAGTGAGAGAGCCCCAAAACAAGGGTCGATACGAACAACCAAAAATACTATGGTTAGTCAGCAAGACGCGGAGGCATGTGGCTAGCCCGTAGGCCGCCTGGTATTTTCAGCCAGACACGATTCAATTCCACACAGTGAAAGTGCACAATGTGTGTTTAGAAAGTGAGACAAGGAGAGTCAGAATTTGGGAATTTTCAGTTCAAAGTTTTAGGGATATTGATTCTGCTATCCAATTCGGTTGAAACAATAGGTCTGTACATTGATATAGGTTTTTTTTTTTTGGTACAAATGGCTCTTTGCTTGTACTCTGCCTGCCTTCCATTGCCTCAACACCCAGGGAATGCAAATTTCAGCTATCTTTCCAATGGATTGGGTTTCATAAACCCTAGTAGTAGTAGAAGAAGAAGTATAATTACTGCCTCCCGCATAGTGAGGACTCAGATTCTGCCTTCTGCGCAAGCAGAGACCATTGGGTCGCGGGTATTTGTAGTCTCGGACTTGCACACAGATTACCTTGAGAACATGAGCTGGGTGAGGTCTTTGTCAAGCAATAGGTACAAGAAAGATGTTCTTATTGTTGCAGGAGATGTGGCTGAGACTTGTGGGAATTTCGTTCTGACAATGTCCCTTTTGAGAGAAAGGTTTCAGCGTGTGTTCTATGTGCCTGGTAACCATGATCTTTGGCTCCGAAGGGAGAAACGCAATTGTGTAACCATCACTGGCTTTCGATTTTAATTTGTGTAACTACTATTATTGAATCATGAATGCTCTGTGTTTGTTGGTTTGATTTCGGTTAACAAATTTTGATTTATTTGCAAGAGTTCTATTACAAAATGAACTGCACAAAGAATTAATAATTTTGGGAAAAAATCATCTGGGGTTTACTAGAGGATTACTGTCCGGAGAAGTCAAATTTATCATTTCAAGCATTTTCTTGTTGAAACACTGATACATGTTGAGATTCATTTCTGAATTGTGCTATACATATCTGTTTATTCGTCTCGTGGAATGAGTAGAAAACCTAACCCTATGTCGAAGCATCCACGGTCGTTTCCCATGCCTATGGAATAAATATTTTGTATACTTCAACTGCAGACATAATATCCATACCGCAAAAACTTCGTTTTGTACTCTTTTGTGTGTTTAAGTATAGGTTATAATGTAGATGAACATTAGCATGGGGTCCTTGCTTTCTTTGGTGAACTGAAAATAGAAAGGTTTAAATTCTAAGGTATGCCACAATTCCAATCAAATACTTTTCAGCCCATTCTCTAAAGAAGCAGAAACTTAAAAACTGTATATAGCTCAGGGTTTATCAAAATAGGTTAAGTTTACTTTTAGATCCTTGACTCAGTTCCTGAATCATGTGGAAAGAGAATAGTTTCGGTTTTGGGTGATCTAGATTGAGAGAAACAATAGGATATTTGAAGAAATAGAGCAAGAACCTTTTTGAGTTAAGGGAAATATGTAAGTTTTTGTAGCTTGTTTTTTAGGCCTCTAGCCTATCCTCGTTGTTCTAGTGCTATTAGCTACACTTTTCTCTTGGTAGCCTCAGAAACGAAAGGATATGTGTAGGGTTGAACACTTTTTTACATTTGCAATTTTTTCATCTACCAAAGTTCTGACTCCTTGGGTGTTTGTCAACACTTGACAGCCTTTTCTGCCTCATAAGTTTGAGTATCTGTTTAGCCCCTTCTTATTCTATGTTTTGCAAGGTCTTCAATTCAGACAAAACCAAGGTCATGCCCCCTTGTTTCTCAAAGTTATATATCCTCTGATTATAATTTGTTTCTGATTTAGAACTTTTCACCTTTTCTGTTGCCATATTCAGTTTGATTCTCTTTACAAGCTGGATAAATTACTGGATGCATGTGAAAGACTTGGAGTGGAAACTAAACCCAGCATAGTTGATGGTTTGGGAATTATCCCATTATACTCTTGGTACCACGAGGTAAATTGTTTTAAAACTTTGGATGCTATCACCACATGTTATTTGCATTTCCAGTCTTTATATCTGATTCTGTTGTCAATAACCTTGTTTACTTCCAGAGCTTTGATGAGGAAAGGGACATAACTGGAATTAGAATCCCGTCCTTGGAGATGGTGATTCACTTTCTTTATCCTAGTAAGCATTTTAAATATCTACATTAGTGAAATCCGTTGGTTTCTATTTTTCTGCATATACAGATAGCTTTTTTTTTATGTATCATTACATGTTGCATGTAACACTTTTCTGAAGTGGTTGCAAATTTTCATACTCTACCTTGTTTCTGTCACCCTGATCAAACAGTGTAATTGAATCCCTTACTATCTTTCAAAGCATACTGGCTAAAAGCTTAATGGAATACAAGAACTTTCTGTTCATATATTTAACTAGTTACATTATTGTTCCTTTCTATTTCAAATACTAGGAGCTAACATTATGGCTTGTTACCATTCAGGCATGTAAGGACTTCCATGTGTGCAGATGGCCTGATAGACTTGAAAATGGAGAGACATCTCTTGCTCTGTATTTTGATTCTATGAATGACAAGAATTGGAATGCAGTAAAAAATATCCAGATGAGATGTAGCCATATAGTGTCTTTTTCCCATTTTCTTCCTAGGTCAGTGAATCACTTTGCCTGACCTTAGAACTATCAACCATCATTAAGTATTTTAATGACGCATGCATTTCTCGACGTAAATGCATGCCGTCCTTCCAAATTGCATTCATAAAAAATGGTTTCTAAGATAAGTGTCCAGTCGATGCCAGCCTGGCATTTACATTGTCCCAGAGAATTAATCACAGTATTTTATCATTGTTATCTATGGCTCAACTTACTGCTCCTTTTGAATTCAAAATATTGCACAAGAATACTAGAAATTAATAAATATCTCACAACATATGTGACCGCAGTGCTGATAAATAGCCAAAACAACAAAATCAAGCTAATGACTATAAATAAGTGCTTATCATGTAGAATTAAACTTTCGAGTGAGAACATCAAATGTCCACTTCTAGATGATTTCAATCCTCTTAGTGCGTTAGGGACACCGTACACGATACTGTATTAGGGTGGTTAGTGGGGTGATATATTGGAGTGGAGAGTATTTAGAGGATAATATTGGGGTGTATCTTATGATGTTGGATTGAGGTGTAATCTTATTATTATTATTATACTGTGTTTGGGGCGACACCGCATTAGAAGAATGAATAAGTATCTGAGAATCAAAAATTTATCAAGATATTATTAATCTAATTTTGTATAAAATAAATATGACTATTCAGTAATAAATATCAAATAATATAAATCTATTGAATTCGTAATGCAATCAAAGTAATATCCGACGAAACTTGAACTATTTAATTATAGCTTCCATCTGAATTTTCAAGATGGTCCTAAATACTTCAGACATTACCCTACACCAGTTAGCATAGCCATTTTGTATTCATATTAGTTGTACATTAGCGCAAAATGGTCCTAATGAGTTTTACTTTGTATTCCGAAAAGGGAAAGGGAAAGGGAAAGGGAAAGTTTAGAGGCAGTTCTAACCCAACAGAACAATTCTCAACATTCCTGATCCTAATTGATTGAAAGACAAAATTTAAGCCTGAAAAGATTAGAAAAAACAGCACTATACAAAAACAGAGAATGTAATAGAAGACCTAATAGTAATTAGAATGATAGTCTATGATGCCAGAGCAAAAAAAAAAAAAAGGAAATAGAAAAAACTCAGCACCATATATCTAACTCATAAAAAAGGTAATGGTAAACCCTTGGTAGCGATGCTACGACTCTTCTCCCCCCATCACCACTACAATGCACGTACAAACACAGAGAACATAATAGTGTATTTTCAATGGCTGATATACAAAAACATCAAGCCATGACCACCTTAAAAAAGTACACAGATAAAATCTTAAGCCCCTATTTGACAACCATTATTTTCAAACTCTTTTTGCTACATAATCATTTTCAACCGCACATTCATACAATAAAATATTCTGCACGTAAACCTAAAAAAATTTCCTACTTTTTAATCACTCATTCTCCTAAAAGACACTATTCAAAACATTGTTTTCCACAATTAATGGTTGTCAAACAAGGGCAAAGTTATGATGTCGAATTAGAAGAAAGTATAGTTGGTTCTCGAACAATTGTTTTTGTAATGAGATATTTTGGCAATATATTGAGTGAAGACACGGGAGAATTGTTGAAGTGATGAGAGATTGTTGCAAGAAGTTGAGTGAAGTTTGCTAGGATTGTGCACTATTTTTCACAGTTTAATACAACCCGCCCTAAACCCAAGTGCTTTCTGTCTGGTTAAATTTATCTGGTTAGTCTTGGACAGGAAAAGTTGCTGGATTAATTTAATCCGGGTACCATCTAACAAAAATCAATATTGTATATAATTATCCATATCCTGTCTTATATGGTGCACCAAACACACCCTTATAGGTTTCGATTGTGTTTGAGATACTGGTGATTTACTTATTTCCTGTGTGATTGCTGATATATTTCACCTTCCTGTATGATTATTGTACTTTACTAGAAAAAATGCTTTCACCAATTTGTTATTGGGAACAAAGCGTGTCCAAAAAGTGGCTTGATCTAATCTAAAAGACGTAAAGCCAAAAAGTTGGTGGACATCAGTTAAGTTATATGTGCTTGAAAAAGAATATCATTTCTTTATACAGAAACCCACCCTGGGCTTGGGCAGGGTTTTGCATAAAGCAACCTGGAAGAGCTCGTGGTTCTTAATCCCTTGTAGCATTCCAATACGGGCATTTATATTTCAACACTTAAAAATTCCATTCAACTAGAATGCTTACAATTTGCACGTGATGTTCTACAACTCTTGAAATTGCATTAACAAATAAATTTTACTGTTTTTCTCAGGTAATGTATTGTTGTAAAAATATCTAGAATTTTATAATTTCATTATAGTCAATTAACTGACAGGCTCTTGTAAACTCTTCCATGCAGGCTAGAGCTATGCCCAGAAAAGAGAATGCTTTACTATCCTAACCTTCCAAAAATCATTGGCTCTAATTTCCTTGAAACCCGGATAAGATCTATACATGGAGATGTAGGGAAACCGTCAGCATGTCATGTGTTTGGTCATACTCATTTTTGTTGGGATACCACCCTTGATGGTATCAGGTATTTTTATTTCCACACACAAGTCTGGTGATCATTTCTTTCTAATTTCTGCATGAGTAATGTTGGCTATTTGCATTGGAAAGTCATTAAACTAAGAGGAAAATTAAAGCAGGTATGTGCAGGCGCCCTTAGCTTATCCAAGGGAACGTAAAAGGAGAATGAATGGAGGTGAAGATTGGCTGCCATTTTGCATTTATGCTGATGGATGTTTTGCAGAGAAACTTTCTCCTTGCTATTGGTCTGATTATTACGCCTCAAATCCCAGAACACCAAACTGCACTGAACTTGCCCCTTGGGTCGCCAGGTTCTATGCTAAAACCTTATAATGTATAGCCTGATCATTTATTCTTACTCATGAAAAAGGAATATTGTAGATCTTGTTTCCTAGGAAACATTTTTTATATCCTATACTGTCTTTTATAGTAGAACAAAACAGCTTAATCAAAAAACTGCTTATACTGTATAAATTAGCCCAAATGTCATTTCTATCTCCATCAGCAGAGCATTCCATCATCCTCCTCAGGCTGCCACCAAAATTCCTGACGGCCTTTGCAAATGGAATTCATTCAAAACATTTGGCACAACCTATAACACATTAATACAATAAGTTTGCGTTTGGCACACTGGATCTATAAAAAATTAGAACATGTTTGGGTGTACCCACAATATTTTGTGGATCAAAATAAACAATTTGTAAATCCTGTGCAATAATTGTAACTCACTTTATATACTTTTTTTAAAAAATCAGCTTTTAAACATGATCAAATAAGTATAAAAATTAATGGATATTACTAGATGGGGAGTGCTATTGTGGATATTATTTTTATTTTTTCATGTAAAAGAATGACATTACGTCATTACCTGTATCCTTTTTATCCTGTAAAAATCAGTCTCCAACTTCTGTATTATGTTATATACAATTTGATTGAGCAAATGACTATATTTCAAATAAAAAGAATTATTTATTTTAATCCACCATTATTCCATTTATCTATATTATCCCTTTTTCATTTGTCTTTGTACGATCTAATGTAGTTCACTAGCATTGCATAAAAATTTAGTAATTCATTGTTACAAGGCCATATGTCCATAGTAAGAAACAAGCCAGAACAATCCCGCCCAAAGGCCAAGCAACCAAGTAGCAAACGGCATGCTGCAGGGAAATCCTCTAACGGAGAAGCACGCATCAGGGAATACATAATGAGTTACATAATGTTACATGACATTCTATCATTTGTTTGTTTAAAATGCAGTCAATTTTTTTATTTCATATCATAATATGAAATCTCTTGCGTACGATTTTTATGTACAAATAACAGGATTGATGTGACCATCCGATACATTCATACTGGAGGCCACCATGGCAAAGAGCGAAAGTGTATGTGCAAGAGCGATAACCAAAGCAGGCCTTCAGATTTGGTGGGTTTAAGTTGTTAAACTTCAATTATGGCCCTTAAAAATATACAAAATAATAAAAAATTAATATTTTTTATCAAATAAAAATAAAAATTACAAAAATAATAATTTTAAACTTTTAAATGTTTTTATTAAAGTTACTCGTCTAGAAAAAAAAAATTTTAAAATCAATAATTATATTATTACAATTAATTTGTTTTAAAGTTTCTTTTTAAATAGACAACATAGCGAATTTATTCAATCTCTTTTGATATTATTATTGATCGAATATAAGATTTTATTAACTTCAACATTGAGAAACTCATACCCAGTAACTATAATTGGCACAATTAACAATATTCTATAAACAATCTAAATATTTCAAAAACAACCCATTTTGTATGTGGTATAAAACTTAAAAATCACCTATTCCATGTCTTGTGACAAACAATTTCTAACAATTATTACATCAATACTTCAAACATTATCATATGCAGTTTGCAATTTTATTTTATTTTTTGAAAATGAAACAGAAATCGAAAGTACTTTCATATTTTCCAAATTGTTCAAACCTTAATTTAGTTGAAGAAAGAAAAAGATTCTTCAGAATAATGTTTTTCTCATTATTTATTGACTTTTTATCAAAGTGTTTCTTTTTATGAATAATAATATGTTTTTCATGAAACGTAGGTTTAACTTCCACTTGAGTAGCAATGTTTTTAATAATCTTGTCAAATTCGAATTTAAATTTAGCCCCCGTTTGATTCCCATTAAAAATTTCATTCGCATTTTTCGACTCATTTTCAACCACACATTCTTCAATAAAATAATATTTTACATCACATCAATAACTTTTCCTTCTTTTTCAACCACACATTCTCCATCAATCTACTATTCCAAAATTCATTATTCCAAAAT
>CAIGRL010308083.1:0-16523 GCA_903798325.1 Fraxinus xanthoxyloides
AAAAATGAGTGTTTTATTGATGAATATTTACAGTTTGGTGAGAAACTGAATGCCTCCAAGGGGCGCAAGCACATAGAACAATTGAAATTTAAATGCGATGAAAATAAATGAAATGAAAGTTACATATTCTTTATTTGAGAGTATTTGATTCGAGATCATTTCTTCTATGCCTTTTCTTCTCTTTTATACTTCTGTGACGGCCGTTATTGGGGAACTGCTTGAAAATCGTTTGTCCTTTTGTTAACTACCCACGTTCTTCATCATGATTTAGTTGTCTTGTAACTTCATCTTTAACCGATGTCACTACTTTCACTATTTAACCGCTTGTACTCGAGATTCTGGATCATGAGACGTGATAAGATTGCTCAATTAACTGTTTTAATAACCGTTATTTATAATGGTTGCTCGTCCTAGTTTTGGGCGTCTCGCAGCCTTGGGCAATGGAGGCATTATCGCCCTGAGAAAGCTCGTCGCCCTGAGGCATTATAATTGCCCAGTGCTTGAGCATCTAATAGGCCTGGGATGTGCTGGGCCTTCACTATATTACTCTGCTTCGGGTCTCTTTTAGGCCCATTCCTTAAATATATCAACTGATCTCTTTTGTTTGGGTTTCTTTCTTTAGACCATTTAATTGGGTTGCATTTTTATGCGTCAACACCTACACCAAGCCGAAGAAGATCAAGCATAAGCACAAGAAGGTGAAGCTCACTGTTCTCCAGTTCTACAAGGTTGATGATTCAGGAAAGGTCCAGAGGCTTCGTAAGGAATGCCCAAATGCTGAGTGTGGTGCTGGAACTTTCATGGCTAACCATTTTGATAGGCACTACTGTTGTAAGTGTGGCCTCACCTATGTTTACAACAAGGCATGCAGCGGTTGAGATCTGAACAATTTTTATTATTAATTATGAGCTTCTGTTGTTGAGAGTCAGAACCTTTAGTTCAATTTGCAGTTACTCTAGTTTTTGTGTGGAATCTTTATTATGCATTCTATAATAGCGTTGCTTTAATTAACTCCGTTGAATCGACTTCGCATGTTTAATAGATATTGGGGAATTCTAAATCTGCTTTGGAACAATCAACTCAACTTTAGAAAAAAGACTTGATGAATCCATCTTTCTGCTGACTGCAAAGTGAAGGGTAGTTGTCCCTTTAGTCCTTTAAAATTTTAGTCTTCTCATATATCTTTCAATCTGTGTACGCCGTCGATGGCATTGACATTCTACCCGTTGGAGGCTTTCTTACATGTATTGTTGGTAATTGCAAGGGAAAATCATGTATCATGGTTTGATATATGTGCTGATCTTTAAAGTCCTACCATGGTAGTGTTATGAGTATGGGGACTAATACTAGAAAACAATAATGCTTCATAACTATTAAGTAGAGCCATCAAGTGAGTTGATCAGTTATTATAGCATGAGAATAGAAATCCCTTGGGAGCAGAATTTTGGCATGTTATGCCTCAAATACCATTTTTTAATAAAAGTGACATTGTATGTCATTTTTTAATAAAAAAGTGACACTTAACTTTTAAAAGTGACGCTGGTCACTTTTTCAGTCACTTTTTTTTTATTGTGTTACTGATAATTAATTTTACACAGTATTTTTTCTTTCTAAAATATATTTCATATGATTTTTCAAAAGACATTTAATTTTAAGGGCATTTTTGTAAGTTCCCCGTTTGAGCCCAATTAGTGATATATTTCTCATCAAGGCACAAATTTTTCCACTTAATGAAATTTAGTCATTAATACAAATTTATCTGTGCAGTCCATATCTTCTTTAATTTAATTCAAGTCCTTCAACTTCCAAAGTGTATAGTTTGTTACCTAAACTTTCCATCCAATGGCCAATTGATAATTCTTTCCTTTCTAATTGCTTTGAAACGGGTCCAACACTGAAATAAACAAAAAAGAACCTAAGTTAAGTAAAATTTAATCCTTTCACAACGTAAAAACTTGATAATATGGCATAAATAAGGGGTACAAAATGCACTTATCAGTTAGTATCTATTATAGTATTTTTTGACTTTTCAGTTTAGGATTCACCTTATTTTTCTAACGTCCTCTAATTTTATGATTATTTATCTAATTAATAATTATACCTAAGTAATTAGATTAAAGTATTTAAAGCCGTTTTTTAGGTTTCACTTTCTTATCAAAATTTAACAAGCGTTCTCATTATTATTTTATGAACCTTACTGTTTGATGATCATTGTTCACGAAAATAGTTTTCGAATTAAAATCGTCACAAATGTACGGTTTGTTAACAAGTAATAAAGTGGATTTGAGTCAAGTATCGTCTCACAGAAATTGATTTAGTTCAATTTTAATTATCGCGACCTTAATTGAAACAATAATAATGGGATATGTTTGTTTGTAACAACATTATAACTAAAATAATGAATCCTTTAGTTTATGAGGTAATTTGTGTTGCAAAATTGCAATGCACTCCTTATTTAGCTCGATTGTCTTAAATTCACCTAGCTTTATTTTCTTCGATAACAGATTTTTCAAGAACTTTGCAAAGATTGGTACATGAGATATGGTCTCAAGTAATGGGATATTGACATGAAGCTTTCTAAAGATGTCCAAAAATTTTGCAAAATGGTCTTCAAGCTTCTTCTTTGGTGCTTTAAGAGGTAGATCCTCAATTATTTTATTCTCCGAAACACTTATAGTCATTACATGCTCTTTGGGATTATTCTTAGTAGTGCTTGGCGTACATAATGCTTTGCCTAATATAGCAAGTGCCATTTGTCCCATCTAAGTTTTTAGGTTATTGATTGCAGCATTTCGATTTTGAAGGGTTGTCTCAGTCCTTCTCATGAATTGATTGTTTGCCTCCATGTAATGCTCTATCTTTTCCATAAATTTGGCAAACAACTCTTCCAAAGGAAGTTTTTTCTCATGTTGTTGATATTGATAACCATGTGTTGCAATGAGATTTTGATTACTTAATGAAAAATTTGGATACTTCTTCCAACCATGGTTGTAAGTGTCAGAATATATGTTATTTAGTTGGCACTAACCCCTTTGTATATTGTCCACTCATTATGTTTCTTGTGCAAGAATTGGACAGTATGTTGTAATATGATGTGTCTCGCATTCTTCACAAATTGGCCGCTTGGCCTCTTGATGATAACCATGTAACAATGATCACTATGCAACCTCGTAAGAGATTGAAGATCCAAGAAAGCCTAAAGAATAATCCGGTTTAGAGTTTGAACCAAGAATAATGTACCAAACAACCAAATAAAACGGAATTTGAACGACCTCTTGATTACACAACGTGTGATCCACACTCGATGTTGAACGCCACAAGATTAACTTGATAAGTTCGCAAAATTCTAAGAAGAACAAGATTTGAAAGCAAAATAGCATCTCGATTAATTTTCAATAATGTTGTGTCTTACAATGAAAGTAATGAAATCTATTTATACTAAACCCTAATTAAGGTAGTTAAAATAGAAATAGACTCTTAAGATTATAAATATATCAAATCAAATAGAATCATAATCAAATAAGTT
The DNA here is from genome assembly GCA_903798325.1 of Fraxinus xanthoxyloides. NCBI lineage: Eukaryota > Viridiplantae > Streptophyta > Magnoliopsida > Lamiales > Oleaceae > Fraxinus > Fraxinus xanthoxyloides. The sequence continues at coordinate 3,527 of CAIGRL010308083.1, forward strand.
AATTTTGGAAAAAAAAAAGGAAATTTTGGCTCCTCAAAATAGCCATGTGGCCGCATGGTGTTCTTTTATGCGATTGCATGACACAACTTGAAATCTAAGTGTTACATTCGGTAGACCTCGATGCAGCCGCATGGTATTTTTCACCATGCGGTCGCATGACTTTAATTTGAACTCCTACTTTTTTTTGTGCAGAATTTCAAGCCGTTTCCGGAATGTACTCATGGGTGAAAATTCGACATCGAGCTGAAAGTTATACACATTTTCATCCACGCTGCTCGTTCACTACTTAAATCAAGTTGATCCATTTGATTTCTTTTTTCGAGCCCAACATGATACTTGTTCATTGACTTATTAACTTCGACACTTCGTCCACCATAGCTTGAGCAAGCAATGCCATCGCCCCCGTTCACCCACTTTGCCCTCGAACATGTCATCTGACCTCCTTCGATAATCAACGGGGTCTCGTCCTGAGCTTGACTTCGTTGGGCTCAACTCTTGAATCATATCACCTCTACTAAGTTGGTTGACTGTGATATGCTCTCATACTTATGAACCAAATAGTCAATTTTTGCAGATAATGCTGTATAAGTGTGCACCTCATACACTCCCGTTGCCTTTCTATGAACAATTCGCTCAGTAGTAGCCACTCTCTTAAACAACTCTAAAGCTTCTCAATAGTCTTCATGGATAAGGAACCATGAATGATGAGCCAACCATGCTTTTTGTAGGATGGAAGTAGACCTGCATAAAAATATTGAACCTTGAGCCCTTTATTAAGGTCGCTTTCAAAACATGTTCTCAAATCTATTCCAAGGTTCATTAAAGGATTTGGTTTCTCTTTGACAGAATATGGACATGTCATGCTTCAATTTTGTATCTTCGCTGGTGGAAAGAATTTTATGCAAATTTTTTTGAGTTAGGTCTTTCCAAGTTGTGATACTGGCAATAGGCTGTGAGTCTAACCATTCAATCACTCTATCTCATAGAGTATTGTAGGACTGATCTCAATCTGGTAACATCATCTAAAACCCTTTGATATTTAAAGTGTTAACACATCTCAAAAAATCGAGAGACGTGTGTGTGGATTTTTATCAGCCCTGCCATAGAATTGATGCCCATTCTTGAATAAATGGATGACATTGGTCTTCAACTGAAAATTCGACTGTTTAAATGGAGGATAAACGATGCTAGATTGACTCTAAATAATTTGTGAAGTCATGAAATCCCCAACTAGCTTATTTCCTTCATAGACCACCGTCTCTTCATTTACTTGGATATCTGGATTATTCTATGCATTAGCCATCTCTTATTGTCGTGCTTCCCTTGGTTCTCTTTGCATACGGTGAAAAGTATGTTTGATTTTCGGATTAGTCGATATCAGTTCACCGTTTGTTGAATTTCGCATAAAAATGTCTGAAAGAGAGAAAATAGAAACACTGAAATAAATTGATAAAGAAAAAAATAAAAATAAAACTTAGAAAGTTCGAATTAGTGTTAAGATAAATGAAATTAAACTCAAATACAATACCCGACAACGACGCCAAAAAACTTGTTCAATAAAATATCTTTCGAATTAAAACAACTGCAAGTGTACGGTTCGTTAACAAGTAATAAAGTGAATTTGTGTCCCAGTATCGTCCCACATATATTGATTTAGTTTAATTTTAATTATTTCGACTTTAATCGAAACAATAATAATGTGATGTGCTTGTTTGTGGCAACATTATAACTAAAAATAATATTTCTTGAGTAATGTTAAATCTACTCTCATATATAATCTAACTATATTTTTATGACGGATGTGAACATACAAAAGTGTATGAATTTTTATGAGCACTCAAAGATTCACATAGAGTATAATGATATATTTTTATCTTCTATCGAACCCTATGACGATTTACACTATGTCAAGCTAATTTTCCTTTTTTCTAATGCATAATATAAGCCATAAAATTCATAAATTACTGTGCACAATAATCGTAGAGAAAAAATAACCATGTAAAACACTCAAAATTCAAAAACATGTTTTCAATGTCAAATAGGTAAAAATACAGATTAAAATTCATATTATAAGATTCATCGTTCTCCTAACACAAAAAAATCTAGTCTAACATTTTATAAAGAAGAAAGCAAGAATTATATAGAGTATACATCACCCAAATTATTAATCTTGATTGGATCTACACGTGGAATCTCTCTTTATGTTTCTTGTCGTCTTCTATGCTATCCAATGAGTTGTAATAGGTGGTAATATGTTTTTGGATGGCACTAGGTCTTAAAAAGACATTCCAAATATTGTTTCCATAGAATTTGGAGTCATATAAGGGAACAAACAATTTTTTTCCAAAAATGTACTATGTTATAGCATAGTTCAACTTCAACCCTAAAAATCCCAGTTGCCTACTGTGACCACATGGATAATTGTACTATGTTATAGCGTAGCCAAAAGATTCATTTTTTGCGTTTTAGTCCCCAAACTTCACTTTCTCGTTTCTTGGTCTCTTTTCTCGCTTCTTTTTCTTCCAATACTTCATTCTTTTGCTCAATTAGTTTTCGACTTTTTCACATCTTAGTTTCTTCTTCTGGATCATTTTATGGCTATTTACACTTTGGTTTCTGAACTTTGATTTTCTTCCATTTAGTCATTTTTCGATTGTCCCTCCTAAATTCCACCATATTCATTATTTTTGTCCTGCAAAATATAATTTATATAGAATTAAACCCTATTCCAATATATTTATCTACAATTATTCATGTTTTGTGGCCTAAATAAAAGTATAAAATGTTTTTATCAATCATTCTAAAGAGAAATTGAGGGGAAAATAATGTTTTGAATAATGATTTTTTTTTTGGAGAATATGTAATTAAAAAGTAGAAAAAGTTTTGAAATTACATACAAAATATTTTATTGTATGAATATGTGGTTTGAAATGAGTGCAAAATAAAGAGTTGAAATAAAGGGAGTCAAATGGGGGCATAATGTAATATTAAAAACTAATCTTATATTTTATCTAATTTACAAAGGGCATATTTAGTACATAGTAAATTATAATGAAATATGATTGGACCGTGGATTGAATGATTTGATCAACAAATGTTCGATTATTGCTCAATTCTCATACGTAAAATCAATTCTTATGAAGGACCTAGCTAAATGTGTGTAATTGAGCAAATACGTGGTCAATCTGTGAATATTAAAATTCAATCGCTCACTTCGTATATACACACACATAGAAAACTATGATTGAAAAGGGCTAAAAAAATTAAAACAATGACGAGAACTCTATTAATTTCCCATAATAATGTTATCAGAGTCGAGCCAGAATGGCTCAATTATGGCAACGGAAATTGTATGTAAGATTTGAGGGAAATTTTTTCACAAACTTTCAAAATTCATGGAGGAAAAGTGAGTCTCCTTATTCATTGTAGACACGTTTAAAAGTGGCTAAAGATAAAAAATAAAAAATAAAAAAGTAACTCGATTTATTGTAATACACTCCTAGAGTTAACTTTATGCCACTCAAGAATAATCGAGCCCTAAGAAGTAAGAAGAGACGAATGTGGGATGTCTCATTATAGAAAAATCTACTTTTCGGGTTGAATCTAAACTCCTGTTTGGTCCAATTTTTCAAACACATTTTTTTTCAAACTTATTCTTAAATCATATATTTCAAAAAATCACATCTTTGATCAAATTTTCAATCATATAATTTCACTAATTTTTATTAAAATTTACTAAAAATTTAATTTTAATTCAAACCAAATGGGGCTAAACACAACTTACAGGAAGAAAGTATTGAAAGATTGTCCAAGAATGTATAATTAAAAAATAAGAAAAATATTTAAATTCACATGAAATATTATTTTAAGGAACAAAGCAGGACGTAATTACATGTCGCGTCCCTTACGCACTGGTACGAAATAAATGCCCCAATCTGTGTATATGTGACGAGAAAATATCTATTATTTCTTGTATTTAATATTTGAGGGCCAGAAATTGTTACAAACTCGTTGGGCGGCCGATCGTAAAATATTATACTTTTCATCATTCATCAATCTTTCTCAACAAAAAGGAAGTGATTCTTGCCGCTTTCACTCGGGTAAATTCCTCCATATCTGATTGTTGTCATGCATAAGTTGTATGTGCGTATATGTGCTTATTAGGACCCGAGTTCATTGATTTTGACTTGTATGTACAGTAATTAATTTTGCCTATAATTTGTGGATCTAGGGTTTTGATGTTGTTTTCATGATTGATTTGGTGGCATGAGTTAGGATTTATTTTTGTTGGAGTGAAGTTTTGTTATATTTATTTATTATTTTATCTTTTTGGTGGAATTGGGATTTGGAAAAAAGTGGATTTTAATAGGAAGGTTGATTGCAGGCGGTGAGGATGTCGACGCCATCGAGGAAAAGGTTGATGAGGGATTTCAAGCGATTGCAGCAGGACCCTCCCGCCGGCATTAGTGGCGCACCATATGATAATAACATCATGCTCTGGAACGCCGTTATTTTTGGGTATATTCTGTGAATGTAGTGCGTATCATTAGTGATACATTGAAGTTTAAATTTTTGCTGATTCGTTGCCGTTTCTTAATTGCAGCCCCGATGACACTCCTTGGGACGGAGGTGAGGCAATTCTTTCACTAAAAAAATAGTTTTGTGTTGATTTCAATGATAATTGTTGCATTTTTTGATTGTTTCAGTTTCACCTTAGGTGGCTCTAACTTTTAACCCTGCATTTGTCAGAAGTAATTTTTATTATTTTAGGGTTCATAATAGATTTGGACTTCTGTACTAGATTTATGGGTAATAAGTCTTTTTGGTGCTTTTGTGATATTGACACCACCTCGTATAAGAGACAGACACTTAAATGAATTAGGATGTACATCATACATGATCTACATTGGGATTTTATCTACCATTTTAAGTAAGAGTAAAGGTTTTTATATTGGATGTGTTGCTGTTCGTGGCAGTGGTTAAATCACTGTTGGTTATTTTTACTTAGCAGCTGAAGCAGATGATTTTCTTTTATTATCTATTCTATGTTGGAGTATTGAATTTTCTCCGAGTGGGTCATTCAGTGCCTAACAAGGACACAAAAAGATTCATCTTTGAAATATGCGGATCGCCCTGTATTGCATGGTAAGCAGCAGGCTCTTATTTTACAAGAGGATATTAAACAAAGACTGCAGCCACATACTTTGTTGCTTATATGACAAGGGTAGAATGTCTTCTTTCCGTTTGCTTATACTTATGCTCTTATGTTGTGCCGAGTAGAGATTTTCTACTAGATGATGGCCACTTAATGAATATTTTTGTGTAAATTCTCACCATATTATAGAATCTTTTGATTTCACTCTGTGTGAAATTTGAACGATTGCTGCTATGGTCTTTGTAATATGCTGCTCTTCCGTATTTCCTTTTCCTTTTCATTATGGACTGAATAATGTTTCATTCTTTCCATTCCTGGGAAATTAATGGTTTTTTCACTGGGCATATAACTGTTTGCTTTTAGGTACGTTTAAGTTGACACTTCAATTCTCTGAGGATTACCCAAACAAGCCGCCAACAGTGCGATTCATCTCCCGAATGTTCCATCCGAATAGTATGTATCTCAAGATCTATTACTTCTATTTGCTCATATGATATGATTATGTTCAAGATGTATGGAATTTATGATTGCAATCTATCTCTCTTCTTTCTTTCTTTTCTTTTTCATACTTGTCTAAGATGCATCAATACGGGGCCGACACGCCCCCGATTCCTGCCGGGCCATGTCCGTATGTGTTTGGAAAAATAAAGAAAAGGAAAAACTAACCATAAGGGCATGCTTGCCACTTTTTCCCCACTGATATCGACTGTTTAAGGATGACGCTGTTTATGAGAGGTTGGAAACTAGTGCTTGTTATTTTGCAATTAGTGTAGCGTAGTTTGGATTGTATTTCTCAACCTATCAAATTGGTGGTTTTTAGCCTTTTCAAATTTTCTTTCAATTTTATCTTCTAAAATAATTATTTACAATTGACATAGTTTGTTCAAAATTGTTGGATGCATCTCTTAAGAAGTATTTTAAGTAAAGAATTACTTCGAGCTATACGTAAAAAATCCTTATAAATAGAAGATACAAAAACTACAATATTTAATTATAAGCAAAAAAATTACTTTGTAACAGAAAATTACTTACAAATAAAAAATTATTTATAAGACAATATTTCACTTTTGTCGTAAAAAAATTGCTTATTAAGTAAAAAAATACTACAAATTAGAAAAAAAAAATTACTTACAAAATATAAAAAGTTATTTGTAACTAAGAATTCAGTTGTGCAAAAAGGTTACTTGTAAGTGCAAAATTAACTTATACTATAATATTTACATGTAAGTAAAAAATTGCTTATAACTTAAAAATTTGATTATAATTAGATATTTCACTTTTAAGTTAAAAATTAACTTATATGAAAAAAATTATATATAAGCAAACTTCACTTATGAATAAAAAAACGAATTTCATCTCTTAATAAATAATAAGTATTTAGCATAAAAATGTTAGATGTACTTACTCATGGAAAGTAGCGTCAGTTACTTTCGTTTTTCTTCATTTTATAATTCAATAGAAAATGATTAGCATTCAAGAGCTTATTCAAAGCAATAATAATTAGTCTAAAAGTTAGTCTATACACACTATAAAATGACTGGATAAACCATATAAAGAGGACTCTGCTACTTGGCCAGGGCCACATGGCCAAGGAGAATAATCCATAAAAAGATGTATTGAATTGTTAGGAGTGATGTTACAAATTTACTCTATATTGTTTACACATAACTACATGTTTCATATATGGGTTTATATATAATTTCTTCTAAATTTATTTTGAAATTGCTAGACAATAGACTCCAAGCACGGGTTGTACTGTTTTAAAAATCGAGCATCGAAAACGGTGAGACCAATACTTTAAAAAATCATCGGTACCTAAAACTTCCCAGCACACTCTAAAAGGACGATCTTGTTAGTTTGCACTAAGAAGCATCGATATTTTTAAACACGTTATGTACCTGTATCAATACGTATCCAAACTCTGATACTTGGTACTTTTTAAATTATTTTATATATTTTTTGAATTTTCGATGCGTATCCGATACATATATTTTAATTATTTTATGTATTTGTATGATTTTTGATATGTATCCGATGTGTATTTTTTAAATTATTTTAGTAACTTATTGAAAATCAATAATATTTATTGAAAATAAACCATTATAGTTTTAAAATTAACTAGAATTTTTATTGGAAATGCACAATATTCTTAATCATTCAATACATATGAAATTGTGTTATAGTTGACAAAACATATTTTTATTGTTGGAAATAGAAAGTGACTAGTATTAAATAATACGTGTAAAATCGTGTTACATTAATTATATTATTGAAAATAGATAATGATTTAATATATGTAAAACCATGCTAATAAATTCCTTTTGTATTTTTTTTTTATTATCATGCTTCTGTATTAATGTTTTTTATAATAGTGAAATTATGTTGAATTTTATAAAATGTATTGACGTATCCTAATCTTTTCAAAAGCGTTGTATCGGCATATCCGTATCGTATCGTATCCGAATTATGTATCCGTATCCTTGCTTCTAAGGTTGTGCACATCTCCGACAACATTCTAAGCTTTTCCGGCTAGATTTCAACGGTTTGGTATCTTTTTATCGATGGGTCCCCAAACTAGTTTGGGGAAGATATGGTTGTTTAATAGACTGTAAAGCATGATTTGGTGTTTTTGAAGAATTTTTAAATTTTTTAGAATAAAAATAGGTCTAGATTTGTGTTTTAAGCGATCAATTTCTAAGCATAGATATGTAGAAACATTTTGCGTACCCATATTCGATACGCATCCAATTTATCGGATGTGTTTTTTAATTTTTAAAATTTTTTAATACGTATCGGACAAATTAAGATATGTGGAGAGAAAAATTATATTCTCATTTGAAACTTATTATTATTGGCAATATATGACATAACTTTTCACTTAATAATAACTATTGTTATTGTCAATAACTTATTGAAAATAGATAATATATTAATTAATAATTTTGAATAAAGTAAACGTGTTTTAAGAAAATAGATAACTGCACAGTTTACAATTATTTATACTTGAGATAAAATGCTTTAGTATTTTACTTTAGGATTTTGTTTTAATGTCCAATGCACCAAGTTGTGCGTCCTATGTTTATATATATTTTTAAATTTCTAACTTGCTAGTATCTGTCTTTAAGGGAGGTGGCAATTTCCAATTTTTAAATCAATTTTGGAATAGAAAATGTGGAGCTAAAAGCATTTGCATAAAATATTAATTGTGTTTGCAATACTAATAAAAAATTCCACAATTAGCCACTCATACAAAGCCAAGATAAAAAAGTACCACAGTTTTCACCTATATGATTCAACATAGAAGCTAAAGCTAAATAGATACCAATTCTATTTGAAAATTAAAAAAATTGTTAGCTATAAATGCATAATTTTAACTGTGTCCTGATGTGTTAGTGGCCTAAGTTTTTGAAACTTTACGTTTGTTGTCTCTCCATCCCATATCCTTATGCGTGCTTCATAGTGCCTATGATATAGTATTTCCCCATATTCTATATTTTAGAAAATAAAAGATCCGACACTTAGATACATACCTTTACCCGACAACCGTACCCGAGTTCGAGCATCATAGCATTCTCACTGATTTTTTAGTTTTATCTATGTGTACATTATCTTTGAATTCAATATACTATGGTGATATTGATGCTGTTCTCTTTAACTTGTTTTGTTCTTGACCAGTTTATGCAGATGGAAGTATTTGCTTGGATATTCTGCAAAATCAGTGGAGTCCAATATATGATGTGGCAGCTATACTTACATCTATCCAGGTAACATGGGTGATAAATATTGATCTTCTCTCTCTTCTCGCTTACTTATAGTACTATATTAAGAGAACATCGAGTAATGTGACCAGAATTCTAAAGTAGAATAAAACTATTGAATACTGCTAAGCTAAAATTCAAATGATTTCTTTATTCTGTATTTAATTGTGAAAAAATGGGTAGATACAAGGAAATTCCCAGAGAAAACAAAGCTGCTGTTGGTCCTTGCTTGTTTTAACTTTAATGGCAGTGAAGCGACAGTGTGTTTTCCTTGCTTATTTCTCCACCCTTTAGTTGTTTTTATTGGATGCAAATAAATGCAGTCTATTCCCTAGGAAGATGCTCTATATTCTATCATACATGCTTACGTTACGACAGCCTTAATGCAGGTTTCAATGTACTTGTTATGATTTTTAATATAGTCCATTGATCCATGATCAGTTGGAACCTTCATCTCTTTGGTACAAAGTAACCAAAAGCAAATATGGTTCAGCATGGTGGTGTTGACTTGAGTACTTGGAAATTTATTTTTAATTTATTTTTCAGTTTATCCCAAGTCCCATGTATCTCACTGAAGTAGACGTAACGAACAAGAATGAGACTTTAGAAGAAAAGGGGAGAAAGATAGAAGAAAGGGAGAGGGAGAAAAAAGAGGAGAGAATCCTGAAATATTAGATGGAAAAATATGAGTTTATTCAATAATCAACACTAAGTATTACAATGAATAGACCCTCTTTATATAGAGTCTAGGCAAACCTAGTTTCAGAAATAAATAAACGAAATAAAACCTAATTTAAGTTTATAAAACAAAACGATAATTCAAGTTAAACTAGAAAGCTATATAATAAACTGAAATAAGCTAATCTGAGTTAAACTATCTTAATTCCTAATCTACTGAGGATATTCTTATCTTCATTCCACATAACTCACATTGTTACACCTTCAGGAAAATTTGTTCTCCGGAGGATTTCTTGAGGGGATGGAGACACTCTGTTTCTGTTGCCCATTCACAATTGTTTCGTCTCTCTAATCTTATAGTTCCTCATTCCTTAGATATTGTGTTTATGATAGAGCATTAGTTTTCATGGTTTTTTACATTTACCTTGTGATCTTGAAGATAGGGAGGTCGGGATCTCATAGTTTTAGTAAATCTTCTGGACTCTTTCCATCCTTATCTATTCTAGTTGACAGGATTTGGGCTTCTAATAATTCTGGTATCAACACATTGAAATCTTATATTTTTTTGTCTTGTCCAATCGCAAGGCATCTCCTTTTCTTGTTGGACTCATTCATTTGGAAATACAAGGTCCCTTCAAGGTAACTGTTTACGTTGTCTTCTGTCCTTGACTGGCTCGTAACACTAATGATTCGTTACTACTGCATTGACCTCAAGTGCTTTCTCCCCTGTTATTTGTATCGTGTCGGTGGAATAATGAGGCATGCTCATATTTGTTCTTGCACTGTCCTATTGCCAGTGTGTTATGGGGAAAACTAGTTTATCTCTTAGGGGATCTGTTGTATTCCCTGTATCTCAGACGTTCCTATCTTATCAAAATTTGGGTTTTCGATTAGAATGCCAGGATTTTTTCAAGAGATGCTGTGATGGACATTATTTGGTATACTTGGAGTAGAAGAATTCCAGAATTTCAAGAACCATTTTAGGAGTTTCTCGTGATTTGTAGTATGGCGTTTCCTTCACTGGTGGAAACTTCGGCGGCTATAACTTCTTGTATCTTTCCTTTGAGTTAATTTATCTTTTTCTCTTTTGTCTGAGAATATAATGAGATAGCCTTCCCATTGAGTACCCTTCCTCCTGGTGTTATCATGTGATGGTGAGAATTTTTTCAGCCTGCCGTTCAGGCTTCCATTAGTTGAATCTTTTGGAACTGGTTTCTTGAACTCGCAGTAAGACAGCCGTGATAGAGAGATGTCTACTAGAATTTCTTAAACCTGCAGTCCACATAGCCATGTGATAAGGAGAGAGTTCTATTCAGTTATAAATTATAATTAGCTGAATTAGTTTTTTTACGATGTCACTAAATTATTTGTCCTTTTTTCGTTCTCTCTTAATTTATCTACACCAGTTGATATGGAAATTATTACATATACTCACCATCCCAATTAGTAAAACACATTTAGAACAATGGATGGAACAAAGATGCATAACATATTAATGCAAACGAGGGTTCATTTCATTCTTGGTACTTCCTAATTCATCCCTTTTTACTATTGCAGTCACTGCTCTGCGATCCGAATCCGAACTCACCAGCAAATTCTGAAGCAGCTCGGCTGTTTAGCGAAAACAAGCGCGAATATAACAGGAAGGTGCGTGAGATTGTCGAGCAGAGCTGGACAGCAGACTAAATAATCCCTGAGGATATGCTGTTGAAGATTGTCAACCACTTCGATAAGATTAATATTAATGATTTCTGTGTCTGTTTCTCTGAAACGGGATCGATTGATGTAGGACAAACATTGTCAAGATCGTATATTATGTGTTGCTTTTAGGGATTGCAAGTGTCTTTATTTGGTATGCAAAGTTTCCTTCATTTGGCCGTGCATGTACATAATGATATCTTGTATTTGATTGATCAAACATGCATGGAACTCCGTCTTCATAAACCATGTTATGAGCTATGCTGGATAATTTAATTTTCACAAATGTGTTTATTGTAACTTTAAAATGTTTGGATCTGTAGTTTAAATTTAACGGGTCGTAGTCATATGCCACAATTTTTATAATCACAATTTGCATACTATAAGTTAGAACCCCCTAAGATCACAGTCGCATATTACACGTATAAAGTCACAAATAATTTATTTGTCCCAACTAACACGATTAACTAGTCATGGTCACTATTCTTCTTGCGTTACCTCAGTTCGCTCCATCATTGTCGGCATCTAGCGAAAAATAGGGGAGGCTGGGAAGGAACGTGCGACCACCTCTCCACTGCAGTGATCGGCTCACTCTACAATTCCCTCCTTTGCTTGATAGAAAAGCAGATAGAAAAATTAGTTGCCACATCAGCCTCCAACTCCCTCAAATCTGCCACCACCTGAATCGCCACCTTCCCCACTACCCTTGCTCATTTACTGCCTTGCATAGGAACCCTTAGGTTTTCGGGGCATTGGATTATCACCAATGTTTGCATTCTATTGTCCACAAGCACATTACCTGCTCATCCATCACACTCCAAACTCTGGCAAGCATCGTCACCTCCTCAAATTGAGTCTCTTAACTTTGTGGTTTGTCTAACAATCCTTCTTGAGAATGTGTATGGATATGGTACCTTCTCCTCTTTTCTTCTCATCCCTCCGATTGTACCTTGGCCTACAGGAACGCCATTACCACTGTAGGGTCGGTCGTTGTGCAGGAACCGCGATGGTCTCATCCCAGCCAATAGCAGTGCCCGTCCATCACTGCTAAAGGTTTCTCAACCACCTTGGCCTATGGGGGCTTGTGCTCTCTTTTTTGCTTCGGTCACAATATCGTATTAGCCATAAATTACATAGGACCGCAGTTACAAAGATACAAATTGTGGTTCACAATTAAAAATTTAGTCACAAATTACATATTTTTATGTCACAATTTATTATCAGTCACAAATGATCAAATTAACTGATTACAATTATCTAATTAATTGATCACAAATTACTCTCCATCTCTCCCACCTTACTCCACCCCACTCCATTAGTATCGACACCATCCAATCATCGTCGGCGCCTCAAATCCACAACCCACCACTATCTTTACCTTAATTCACAATCCCCTATCACCACCTCCTTTTCCAATTAGATCTGAGAGAAATAGACAAGAAGACAAACTCTTCATCTAACCTCACCTCCACCTCCGATTCAGATCTAAATGGAAACTTATCTTTTTGCAGGTGATGGTAAAGTATATACGGTTGTAGAATGAAGCCAATCCTCTGCACATATAATGAACATATGTAATGTACATCTCATTGCGTATAGAAATATAATATTATTTATAATGAAAACTACTGGTAGTCGTCTTACTTGACATACATTTTACAGTTTGTTATTTAATGCATGATCAATAACTAACTGCCCATGTATGCCA
>CAIGRL010308089.1:0-11727 GCA_903798325.1 Fraxinus xanthoxyloides
TTTATTTTTTTTTCATTTTTTCTTTGTGGCTGTTGAATGCTTAGAGTATCTCCATTGCTTGAGAAAATGATCTTTTCAGTACAAATGATCTTTCTAGAGCTTCTGGTCGTTCCCCAGGTCCGAAAATGTATTTCTCGGGTCAAGAAAGCGGAACTACTTGACATTACGTATTAGAACTCACACTTGTCACATAGTTAGCCACTGTTTGATAGTCAAATAGTATTTTAAATAGTGATTTTTGGAGAATGTATTGTTAAAAAGTTGAGAAAAGTATTAGGTTTACGTGTAAAATATTTTACTGTATGAATGCGTGGCTAAAAATAAATATGAGAATTAAAAAAATCTGTTTTAAATTGAAAGAAATGAGGGCTTAATGTTTTGAACCAAACAACTACAAATTTGTGACCTTAACGTTTCACAAATTCCGCCCCTGCTAGGATACGATATGTCAGCGTTAGGAACACCCACGAAATTTAACATTCAAGAACAATTTACAACTATGAGAATTTAATGGAATTTTTTTTTTTTTTTTGTTAAAAAATGAATAAAGTAGTAATCAATCGAGCGCATGTTTTTCAGGATTGTGACAGACATTCCGGGGTGCACCAATGTCGCACAAGGTACTATCAACTCCACAAATTTACTGTCAATTAAAGTGTTCCTCTGTCTCTTTTTCCACTTTAAAATATGTCGAACTTTAATCATTAAACTTTTTTACCATAGATATTCGTCGCACTTACAAAAGCTTGTTAGTATTAGTTAGTAAATTTAATAGTTTTTGTTGAGACATCTGATTATTGGTTGATGACCTTGGTGGAATAGCATTAGTAAATTCAAAAAGATCATTTCAATATACTTATTTTCGAGTCAGGTAACTTTTACACAGGATTTTGACAATAATCAATGTGTGTGTAAATGAGTTATTGAAATAAATTTTTTCGTGAAATCACACCAATATCGTCTGCCATGTAAGTGGTCTTTGGACAAATTGCTAATTTTTTAAAATCGACTCACGGATATGTTGGCGACTTAACTATGCTAAAAAATGATCGATAACTTAAGTGTGAATTTGAAAGTTTGGTGACCAATTAATAAAGTATTTTACCATGATTCTAATTGTTGGCACTTGGGTTGCATGCATTGAATATATTCCTGTGAAAATAAATTATTTTCATTTTCATTTTCAGACCAAGTGATCAAATATCGTATCACAACAATCAAAAATAATCCAATGTCACATGAATCACAAAGACACGTTCTCGCCACTTGTCATTCTTTTGTATAGCACGGTGACTTCAAAACTCACACGTGTCTTATTTTTTCAATCAAAATTTCCTTTTGGACCCTTTCTATTTTTCGAGTTGAGATATATCATCATCTATTTCATTTGGGGTTCACTTAAAAAACATAGTGTGTCAATTAATGTTAGTACATAATAAGATGGCACAAAGTAGTGAAGAAGATCACTTTTGAAATGACGACATATCATTTAAGAACAAGAAAAATGATGCCAATTCTTATTTTGCCACAGCAAGGATTTTTTTTTAAAAAAAGAAAAAAAAAATGCACTCTTAGGACACGCGATTAGGTTTAGAATACATAAAATTATTTTGTTTGTATTATATCTTACAAAATATTTCACAAGAAGATTCTTACGCAAAATTGTGGACTTTCCCATTAAGTTTTTTGTCATACTTTACCTTCCGCAAGAGAAAATCTAGATTGTGTAGCTAGCCAGTAGAATTTATAACGTTGTCCTTAACACATCTAGTCAAATAGTATCGAAAAAGTCACTTTCACACACATTTTAAGCTACAATATATGGAATGAGAATTACCTCTCATGTTGTCGAGCGATCGTGATGTTTTTCAAGATGTAATTTCTCATTTTATAGTCTTAATGTCGTAGAGTTTCTAATATTTTTCAAAGGAAAATGCTATGGGTACATAGTTTATGTACCCATAGGGCTATGGGTACAACTATGTACCCGTAGAAACATCTTTTTTTCAAATGATATCATATTAATATCACTTTAATCTATTTTAATATTGACTAAGATAAAAATTAATTTTAATTTCATAGTTAATAAAACAATACCTGTGTGTACTTAATATTTTTGGCACTGGTGTTAAACCTGAATCATCGTGTTTATTATATCGACACAATTAATGGGTCTTTAAATCTCACATTATATATTACTTCTTTAGCATTTTGGGAGTTGTTCTTTTTCATTTTCTTTGTTTGGTTTTCAAAGTTGGCGTTCGAATAAACCTGGGTTTTATTCTTGTATAATAATTGATAAGTAATAATTTTGATGGGATATTTGAACAGGAAGGGAGACGCTAGAATACGTGAGCCTTCGGCCGATTATTGGAATACACCGTTACATATTGGTTCTTTTCCAGCAGAAAATGGCGTTGGGAGAATTGGTGCCACCGCCGATGACTCGATCACACTTCAACACCAGAGCCTTCGCCCAGGAGTTTGATTTGGGCATGCCCGTCGCCACTGTTTATTTCAATGCACACAAGGAACCACTCACTCGAAACCGCTAAATAATCCTCTTTGTTATGTTCAAGTTTTCATTTTCTTCTTCATCCATCTATAAAACTTGACTTTGGTAATGCTTGGACTGTTGAATCTATTTTTATTGAGTTCTTCACTACCATTTTAAATTGAGTATGCAAATCTAGGCACTTGAAGAGTATAGTAAAAAAGTGAAAATTCTATATGAAATAAGCACGAGGAATTAAATGAATTATTATTATTTTTTTCTCCTTTTTGGGTAATTAAACTAGAACGACAAAACTAATTAACTGGACAAAGAAACCAATAAATTTAAAAATTACTGGGGGAGTATTCAATTGGGATTTTTAAAGATTTTTATAAACTTTTGTAAGTGGATGACTTTTATGGAATTTGTGGATTACAAGTGACTTATAATTTTGTTACGAATTAATAAAAGTGACTTATGTAGACTTTCATTTTTGAAAAAATATTAAGCTAAATTTCTATATAATGTAATATTATTTTGAACAACTTCTCGCACATCCAAATCATCCACAACACATGAAAGTATTAGTAACATTTTAGTAATACTTAATTACGAAATATTAAAATTTTCAATATCACTCCACATATTAGTTGTTATAGTTGCCCTCCATGTATCATTCTCTTTTCTTGTTCTTGACTCTTAAAAAATGGTCGTCCTCCCCTTCATTAATTTGCAAAGATAACGAAGTTTCGTTATCAGGTTCACCATAAAATTCATCATACGAAACTCTTTAAGAAGAAAACTGTGCATTAATACTACAGAAACACACACTAGCTCCGCTTGTCTGTGATATAGAAATGGAGGAGATATAAGAACCGCGATTTAAATTTACCAAATATCCTCTCACGCTATTGCCAGATTGTAGATTAAATGTATTAAAGAATTAAAAAGATAGCACGAGAAACTTTAATATACAAAGAACAAATAATAGTACAAGACTGTGTAATTTAGACATCATAAACTAACAACCTTATTCATATCTAGACTGATGCAAAATCTGCCAAGTAAATCTTAAACCTAGTATATATTAAAGACTTGATAAAATTAACTTCTTCCAAACAGCTCAAAAACGCTAAAAATACTCGATTCATTAAGTACAATCGTAACCAAACAGGACCTTAAATATAAAGAATTAATCAAAAAATATTCCAGTACAGGAGGGGGAAAGCCCTAACCAACGAGTTAATAACGGCTACTTTATATTCAAACAAATTAGTTGATCAAATACTCTTAATCCTTCAAGGACTCCTTTAATCTTTACGACAAAAATTATCTAGAGATTGAAAGCGTGTCCCCTTAAAAATAAGTCATGGGTTAAAAAAATTAGCCGGGATCGAGATTTTTGGGATTAAACCTATATACGACACGGGATTGAAAGAATATTTGAGATATAATTTCTTATCAAAATATCATAGATTAATATCTCTGGTAAAAAAAAACACCATTATATAAGTACCATGTATCTTCTATGTAAGACATATTGAAATTCTTATGATGTTAAAATATCGGTACGTTTTTTTCTGGTAGAAATGTCTCGGTATTAGCAGAAGCATTTATTTTGCTTTGGCATCCGGACACCGTAATGCAAAATAGACATATTCACAAGGTAAATAGTAATTCAAAATTTCGCCAATAGCATCAACAAAAGTATCAAATCTTCGTTTCACATGAATATTAAACTCGGAATTCGTAACTAATTGTACGTGCTAAAATGATTATTGTCCACGAGTGCTCCATGTCAGTCTCAAAAGGACCCCATTGCATGCCAACATGTCCACTAGCATTTGCATCAAGGTCGTTGAGGTCCAACCAAAGCATAAAATGCTAAGCCGCCGAATCACCATCTAGCATGACTATCCAAACCATAATAGCTGGATTAAAGGACAGAAAATAATAATAAAGGCATTGGCTCGACCTCGGACATAAATGATATATAAACCAATGTTTGTACTTAACAAATTGTATGACAAGTATCATGAAAGCACAAAACTCAATTAATTATTGAGACTTAAAGACTTAATCATGACTTTCAGTATAATTATTAATCCGTCCATTCATAAAAATGATCAAAAACTCCTTAAAAAATTGTCTATAAAAGGGTCGTTAACGTAGCAAGAAAAAATGTTGAAAATCAAGTTAAAAGGTTAAAGAAAGAAAAGTTTTAAAAATCCAATACTCCCCTATAAATAAATTTGTCTCGAATTTAATGCAAAAAATAGGATCGATACTCTTGAAAATCTTATTGTCGTCCAATCGAAGTGTCATTTCCAGTTGGAAATTTGCCGGAAATGTCTTCTTTCAAACAAAAAGCTCATGGGACACGCTCAAAAATCCTGAAAAGGAGCAAAGCACTGCCAAAATTCTGACAGGAAAATTCCAATTATGGCATTAAAAATGATTTCTATTTTTTGAGGTAAACAAAAATAATTATATAGATAGATAAATATATTGATACTAAAGATCATCCAAATAATAATAAGTGGATTGAACTGCTTAATGTTGATATCAAGATAAGAGAACCAAGATAATACGATAACTTGTTGTGCACAAGAAATAAAACGAAAATGATAAGTCTAAAAATTTATGAAATAATAGCTCTTTGGTACCATTGCTTCTAAATCAAAAATAGCGTTGGGTCTGACCTACCATTAGCTTGGTCTGGCTTCTCCAAGGTTAACCACTTCAAGCAAGCAGCTCAAACTTGGTAATATGAGAAAATGAACTTATGGATTGCCTGAGTTCATTGATAAATTGCTATTAGTTAGTTATTGGATAAGATTTTCAGAAAAAGATTCTATTTAGGATAGAACAACTTTATTTTTTTATGCGATGATATAGAAGAAATTACGCCTCGCTATCGATGCTCCAATTAGAGGCCACATCATAGTCTACGTGGAGATGTGAGTCAGATCTTACTATGTCAACAAGAACCCAATTGGTCAAAGAAAAAGCTGATGCTTTCTCTCTCAATGTTCTTCACACTTTTGGCCGAAGCTCCCTATCGACCTATGCTCTCTATTCCGAAGCTCTTTTTAGCTGAAGCCCTCGCTCCATCCGAAACTCCCTTTAGTTGAAGCCCTTGTGTCTTTTAGAGGATCTGCATGCAATCTTTATTAATGATTGATATAACGTTTATAATAATGAATATCAGGTTTTTGGGCCAGGGTATAGGGTGGTTAGCTCGTTGTCAATGCATTAAATGCGTAGCAGACTGAATGATGTGATGGCTCGATCTTGGAGATGAGGCCATGTGGTTCCTATCCAATGGCAACCATCTCGACTAGAATTCTATAAATGCAACTCTTGTAACATTTGTTTCTAATATAACTCTTCACATTTGAAAATATACTCGGTTTTCTCTCTTACTCATTCTATACTATTTGCTTGAGTTTAGTTTGTTTTTACTTTGGTCGAGTTGTTTATGATTGTTTGTTTATGTGTAATTATATTTAATCATATTGTCGATACTTGAATATTTTTGTCTCGTATCGTAGAAGCATCTTCAACGTCCATAAACATCACACTTCTCCTTTAGGAACTCAGATCAAAATGTGTTGAAATTTGCTTGTGTGGACGCGAGTAGACCCGATATCTGTTGTCCACGTCATTATGAAAAACAGGGTCAACGGGAGAAAGAGCTAGTATGTGCCCAAAAAATAAAATAAAATCATCTAAAAAATAAGAAACCTACCAATTTCAAAACAAAATGCATATACACTAAATTGCAATCCATGAAGAATGAATTTACTGAAAATACAACAAGAGAAAATAAAAATAAAAATGACGTAGCTTGGTCATTTATCGGAAGGGTTTTGTTTCTTTTTCTTAGATTTATATTTTATAATGGATCATAGGTAGTTTTGAGAGTTTTTTCTTTTCTTTTCTTTTTTCTTTTATAAAACTCTGGAATTATGGAGAATTTGATAACTATTTTTGCAGTTTTGAAGAATCTCGACCTACTCGATAAATGTAGACACGAGAATGACCGAGAGGGTTTAGGGACATATTTCATGGGCAGGCCATATTTTTCAAAGAATTGTGAAAATCCCTTTACTTTCCATTTTCTCTCTTAAATATAAAATTTCCTCGTATTTGTCTTGATGTGAAGGTTATATGATCAACCAAGGGATATGGACTAGTGAGCTTATGGCCCACTTTAGTGCGCATTTGTTAGTTTTTTATAATTTGTCGATACTCGATCAAATCATTTTTTATCCATACATTTCATACAATATATCAATAATATGTATATATTAATCATCCATTTTTATATAATTATAATTTAAATCGATTATAAATAACAATAATGCAAACATGTTTTTATTACAATAAGAAAGAATATTGCCTAGCCTAAGATGGGCCTGATATGGGTTATTGTTGGATGAGGCCACAAAACATTGTCCCATGATGATGGAGTGTGCTATTGTGGCTGTGGCCCATCAATCGTGTACCATTACTATTCTTACTTGGGCTGAAGCCAGGCCCAAATTCACAATCTTGACACTAGTTCATTGAGATCATGCCAATGTTTTACTTATTTATTGCAAAAGTGGTCAAGTTTAGAAATAATGTCGTGTAAGAAAATAGCTTTGTAAACAACGAGGATTTATCAACAAATTGAAGAAATTCTAGGAATGAATTATTTTGTTATGACTGAAATATTTATTATGAGATTAAGGGTATGTTTGAGCCACGTTATCTTGGAAAAATGTATTCTGAAATAGTAGATTGATAAAAAATGTGTGATTGAAAAAGAAGGAAAAGTTATTGATGTGATGAAAAATATTATTTTATTGAAAAATGAGTGGTTGAAAATGAGTAGAAGAATAAAAATGAATATTTTTTTTGTCGACATAGGAACCTCCAGCCGCTATTTGTGAGTGCGCAATGAGTAAATATCGGTCCATGTGCAGTAGCTTGCAAACCACACAGGAAAGATAAACCGCACTGGGCTTGGGCTAGACCGAGAAAGTGTTGACATGGGATTCGAACTCATGACTTTCAGTCTCCTAATTAGCGTACTATTTAACACAAAAAATTATAATTATATTATACAACAGTTTTTTAGTTGAACCATATTTTAATTGTATATATCTTTGTTTATTGTAAGATTCATGTCGTTATTCAATGCATTCTTCCATATATGCTAGGTAAATCTCATCTCTAATAACTTTTTTTTTTTTCATTTTTGTCCAAATGGCTCGTTAGGAGGATGTGAAATAACTCATTTGTCTTATCATAATTTTTAAAAATAATAAATTAGTCTGACAAAATATTTTTCCTATTTATAAAGCATACAAATAGAATGTTTTGATAAAAATCATGATCAATTTAAAGATAAGAATTTGTTGAAAAAAAGTTATGAAAAAAAGTGTTACGATAAGCAAAGATTGAGACTCTAAACCCCCGTTTGGCTCTTATTTCTAAAACACATTTTTAAACTTATTTTTAATCATACATTTTTTCAATAAAACAATTATATATATAGAGTATGTTTGAGCTCCATTTTCTATTAAAATGCATTTTGGAACAATATTTTAATATGAATGTGTGGTTAAAAAATAAGAAAAAAATTTGAGTTTGCGTGTAATACTTTTTTATTAAAAAATGTGTGATTTGAAAATAAGAGGAAAAAATATATTTTGAAAATAATGAAAACAAAAAAAAAAGCTCCTTATTTTAATTGCACATTTTTCGTATAATCACTTTTCACGAAATTTGTTTTAAAAACATTGCAACGAAATAGGAGTTAAGCTCCACTAAAATATGACGCAACAAATAAAATTTGGGGTAGTTATATTCACACAACAATTTTTATTTTGTACATCACATTTTAATTGCATTTAAGATTCTTAGTCTTTACTCATTATAGCACTTACATTTTTAACGGGTTTTTATGTCATTCTTATTCTCAAACTTTTCATTAGTTAACACATTTTGTATTTGATAATAATTTTATATTCAAAAGTTCGTTAAAATGGCTTAAAATATCTTATTCCCCCACCATTTTTTATAAAATAAATAAATAAAAAATGCGAAAAAAATATTTTTCCTTCATTTCAATGTATGAAAACAAAATATATTTTTGATATAAATTATTATGAGGACGATGTTTGCTAATTAATGGAAGGTTGAAGATGAGAATTTGACGAAAAATTGTTAAGGAAATAATTGTTACAATGAACAAAGATTGAAAAATTTAATTGTAATTAAAATGTGATGTATTAAATAAAAATTGTGGTGACTATATAACCACGATAAAATCGAGCATCAATTCACAAACATAACTTCCAAAACTCACAAATTTACCACGGCTGCTCCCTACGAAACCCATGCCCTAATCACCTACACGCAGGACTCACCGTACTGGCTACACCCAGTTCCCGGTCGCCAAAATAACCCCCCACAATTAGGAAAAAAATAATGTTAAATAAAATATGACCCCCTCCTTCATAGTATATAATATATACACACATACACATTATACATACATACACACAAAAAGCTGAGTTTGTGTTTGTGTCAATTCCCATAATATAACAGCATAAGAATACACACTGATTCTCCCCCCCTCTCTCTTTCTCGTCGCTTATCTCGTAGAGAGAAACAAACTTCACAATTTGATTATTGGAATAAATATATACGTATATGATTTGTATACATACATTATTTTGCGCGCAGGTGAAATAATTGCCTCTCTGGCTATTCTTTCATTCGTTGCTCTTTCACAGAGGCGACTCGAGGACCTCTCGCGGTAAATCGCAAGCTTTTGTTTTATTTTGTTTGTTCAATATGCTTTTCGTGAAATTCAAGTAATGTGAATCTAGTGTTGTGTTTTTATTTTGTTTAATTGTAGGATTTGATGACATGATAACGTAATTTGAAAGTGATCTGTGTTAGAGGTATGTATTATGGTAAATTGTGTATGTTAATTAGTCTTAATCGTGGTTAATTAGATCTGTATTGTTAATGATTTTCGGTTGAGTTTAATATTTTGATTACTTTTTTCATGACAGGATTATTGATTGTCGTTCTTTCATCTCTCAATTGAGTGATTTTTTATTATGATCTGTTGAAATTGAGGGGATTTTAGTAACAATAGTAAAGGATTAAGCGTGAAAATATGAAAAGGTCTAGAGATGATATGCACGAGAGTTCTCAGCTGCGCCCCGTTATCTCCTCTAGGGCTGAACCGTGAGTCTTTTATCTATTCACCTTCTTTCCTGAAATGGAATTTATGCTTTTCCCTCTCAGCTGAGTATTTTTATATGGCCAACTGTTGTACTATTTTTCAGTTAAAAGAGACTGCTTTAATATACAACGAGATTAGGTTTACTTAATAATTCTTAAATTTTAGTATTCTTAGAATTTTTCTTATCCTTGAGCTTCATGACCAGTATAGTAAATTTTGTGAAGGTTATAATCTGTCACTTGTGTTTTTTTTGGCTATTTTTATATGTTTTGGTGTCAACATTCACCGTCACGAATCATGCAAAGATAAGGTTTTATGGATTTCACCTTTTGGAAACTTGTGTGCGATAATGATCACTTTATGTGTGTATAAAAGGAAAAATAGAAATCATTCTCTAGTAATTATATAACTATAAATCCTGCAACATATAAACTGAGTTGTTATATTCTGGTTATTAGGATATTTTTCAGTTCTTGAAGTGGATACTTCCCAAGATCACATTTTGATTAGTTGATATGTTTATGAATGTATTATTATTAATTCAAAATTCATTTTGTGGCAATCAAGGTCTGGGCAAGGCCAGATGTCAAGTGTAAGCGGTGCACAGAGGCTTACGACGAATGATGCCTTGACATATCTCAAAGCTGTAAAGGATATTTTTCAAGACAAAAGGGACAAATATGATGACTTTCTTGAAGTCATGAAAGATTTCAAGTCACAAAGGTCAAATTTTGCTCTTTTTTTCTTGTTACTAACAGTTTCTGGTACTGAGGTTTTTTTTTTATGATATGAATGTAGAATTGATACGGCTGGTGTTATAGTGAGAGTCAAGGAATTATTTAAAGGGCATCGAGACTTAATTTTAGGTTTCAATACCTTTTTGCCGAAGGGATATGAAATCACCCTCGCATCCGAGGATGAACCACTTCTGAAAAAGAAGCCGGTAGAGTTTGAAGAAGCAATCAATTTTGTTAACAAAATCAAGGTGCAACTGTAAAAGCATTATGACGTTGCTGAACTTTGCATTCTCATTTTTTGAATGAGAATTTTAGTTCTGAAACAAGTTTTGAATATTTGCAGATTAGATTTCAAGGCCAGGATCATGTGTATAAAACTTTTCTTGATATTTTGAATATGTACAGAAACGAAAGTAAGTCAATAACTGAGGTTTATCAGGAGGTAAGTTTACTATGATTCCAAATGCTAGTCCTTTGTATGAAGTCACTTGGATCGGGAGTGATTTTTGACAGTTGTGATGGTTCACATTGTTTGTAGGTCGCTGCTCTTTTTCAGAACCATCCTGACCTACTTGTGGAGTTCACTCATTTTCTGCCTGATACTTCAGGTGCAGCCTCTTTTGATTATGCTCAGCCTGGTAGAAATCACATCCTACACCAGGATGATAGAAACTCTCCAATGACCGTGGCAAGGCACATGCATGTTGAAAAGGTAGAGTTCTCTGTGGCGATTTCCCAATTTCTTGTTTGTTAAAGATTGTTCATAATTTTTTGCTTGATTCTCCCAGAAGCCTACAGCTTCTCACGCTGATCATGACCTCAATTTCGATCAGACTAATCCAGATCAGTTGAGATGTGCTGAAAAAGAAAAGGAAAGAAGAGAAGGCGGAGAAGAAATAGAGCTGGAACATGGTGATGGTTTTAATCAAAAAAGAAAATCTGGTCGCACAGATGATTCTGTGGCTGACCAATTTCATCAAGGTAGGAAACATGCTGAAAAAAGTTGGTGTACACGATCAAATACACCTTCATATGATGATTGATTTGACTTAGAAAGTGGGTATTTGAATGTTATTTGTAAGTTTAAATGGACATCTTAATTCTTTCTTTTTGTTGTTGAAACGTTTTATTTAAAGTTAAACAATTTAATTGAGGTTATATTTATCAAAATAATTTTGGTATATTTTCCAATTAGTTACAGCATACTAACCTTTCTGTACTTGAAAAAAGGAAAAAAAAAAAAA
>CAIGRL010308092.1:0-16783 GCA_903798325.1 Fraxinus xanthoxyloides
CAACTCGCAAAACAAAAAAAAAAACAAACAAAAAAAAAATTGGCTTGACGGCTTATTCGAGCCGAGCCAAAAAGCCATTTGACTCGACTCGCGGCTTGTGAACAGTAACATATAACTGACTCTTTTATATTTAGTTAGAAGTATATCAAACCCCTAAACATACCTTTTTAAAAACATATTCCTTTTTTTTTTTAACAACCTAAAGAAAAAATATTATCGCGTTTTTTAAAAGTTGGTCAACCCTCAAATTTTTGGTACGTTCCCACTACCTTAAAAAAGGCCAATCCACCCTTTGTTATTCATTTGTGAAGCATTTTTATTTCCATCTCATATCTAGCCACCCACTACTCATCCACGCATCTTCAAAACAAATGGGTACTATGGACTTCCTCTTACCCACAATGACGGTGGAAAGAAAACAACCACACAATTCTTGACTACGAAGAGACAAAAAAGGCAACCACAATTGCACTTGTAAACTCTTCTCAGAAATAAAAGGCAAAAAATAAATTCTAGGCAATTCAATTCCCAGTAAAACGTTTTCTTTCCATCTAAATTTCACATTTGCAATCAAACGGACCCCAAATGAAAAGTTCGACAGCCATGAGAAAATAAATAAAAATTCGCTAGTTATAGTTATATTAAGTGGAAAGTAAACATATTCTCGTTTGTAGACTTGAAGACGTGTTGAATATTCCCATTTTTTTTTTTGACAAGTTGTACAAAACCCTAAACATACCTTTTTCAAAGCATATTCTTTGTTTCCTTTTTTTTTTTTCAACCTAAACATAAAGAAAAAATATTATTGCGTTTTTTAAAAGTTGGCTAACCCTCAAATTTTTGGTATATAATGCTAAATGAGAGGATATGGTTTATATATTTCAACAAATTTATGTTACATATTTTAGTAAGATACAAAATTGACAATGACACGATTTTACTTATTTTCATGAAAATACAAATTATCATACGAGAGATTTTACAAATTATGCCGTGGACGTACGATCTTATGAGGTTTTTATTCTGGGTTTAAATTTTGTTGGGTGCTT
This sequence comes from Fraxinus xanthoxyloides, assembly GCA_903798325.1. NCBI lineage: Eukaryota > Viridiplantae > Streptophyta > Magnoliopsida > Lamiales > Oleaceae > Fraxinus > Fraxinus xanthoxyloides. The sequence goes on from CAIGRL010308092.1 coordinate 1,050, forward strand.
GTTGGAATTAAAACATAGTAAAATGTCTAGGACATGCATTGTTTTACTGTTTTTTTACTTTTTACTCGTTGAATACAATTTTGCGATCCATATTTTGGTAAGTTATATTTTGCGCGTATTTTCCAAATTGTGGCATGAAAAATGTGATCAATAAGTTTCCTCAACAATATTTTGGCACACTGAAACTATCAATCATATATAATTATAATTTTTTTCCCTACGATAACGAGCTCTTCAGCGAAAAATACATTCCCTGTGGGGAGCAAATAGGGTATACGTCCCGTTAGGGGGTTGCATTCAAATTCATATTATAAGGCTCCACTTGCTTACTTTTTCGATGAAGGGGCACTATAAAAGAATCAGTACTCCATTTCTTGATCTAAAAACGAAGAAAGACTTGTCGAAAATGAAAATTTGGATTGGAATAAACTGTTTGCATTTTGTCACACACCCTTAATCATAATTTTTCTCGAGAGATGCTACAGTCACAGAAAAATTTTATGTGACCCATTTTTTTATAGTAATATTTTACTCACATGGGGCCCCATGTTTGTATTATGTCATTTTTACAGAAGAAACAGTTATGTACAAATGGATGATTCCATTTTTCTCTACAATCTCTTTGGAAATTATTGGTTGTGAGCTTATTTATTTTGAACACGTCTTCCACAAGTCTTTTAAGTCTGTCCACTTGCCACCAAACCTGGAAGGACAAAATCTCAACGCGATATCAAGATCCTTAGAACTATAAGGTCAAAATTTGCTCGAGAAAAAAATAGGGGGCTAAAGGGAACTTGAAGTAACTACATCAGAACAGATTCTACTTCTAGGCAATGGAAAGTAATGGATGCCATTTCTCAAACCAAAGATAAAAAAAGCCAACCTTAAATAAGGGGATAAATGAAACCACCTCTATGAGTATGAGCTCATTCACTTACAGAATAAAAAGAATAAACCAATTAATACCCATGCATTAAACTCAAATATGTAAAATATCATTTCCTAAATTGTGGTATATGAATTGGACAGAAAAAGACAACAAAGAGTTGGAACTAAAGCAAGTTTTACAGTATCTTTACTATTACAAAGCATTACAAGACTAGAGTACAGACAAGTTCAGAAATATAGTAAGCATTCAGACACAGTACAGTACAATATCTACAGGGCAGTTCAAGGATAAATCTTAACCTAATTATTAGTGGTGCAAACATTCAGGTGAAAATAATCCCGGATTCAGGGGTGCCACAACAATACATCCTGCCTAGGTAGTGGATCCATGGAGTAGTCGATTGGTGTCAAGTTGAAAGGTGAATCAAACTTTAAGTCAGACATATTCTCGTTTGTGTTGCCACTGGATGTGGAATTGTACGAGGGCTTGCACTGATTGAACTGGAATTCTGTTGACGGGAACACAGAATTACTAGTGGCCATACTTGTTTCTTGAAACATGTCGCCCCCTGATACAACTCCCTGTCTGATGAAATAGTCATCTTGTTGAAATTGTGTCGTTTGCTGCTGCGAGCTTTGAGTTTCTAGCATGTTGAGATTCCCAGAGTTGAAGCTACTGTTTTGCTGAAGATTGTTATCATAGAATGACAGAAGCTCGGAAATCATCATTTGGCCATCTTCGGGAATTCCAAGGTCAGAAACATCCACACATGCTGGAGCATCGTTCAAGGGCAGAGAATATGACTCGTTTTGGGCAGAAGGGACGGAGAAAACTGCTGGCTTGTCATTGTCAATTTGATATCTAGGTTTGTTAAGCCTTTCAGAAGAGCTGAAACGGTATGGGCAATTCATTTGGTGATTGTTTCTCCATGTCCGGTCATTAAATCCCATATGATAATCACTGTGGGGGCATTGCGGAAACTCACAGGTAAACATCTTCTGATCCATGTGCACCTCATTAGTTATCTGTTTCCTCTTTGGAATAAAATCTGAATCGACGTCAATAATCTCTCCCTTGATTGGAGCTAAGAGAGGCATCATGTGCCTTTCACTAGTTGCAGCCGTCCCCAAGTTGAAAAGCTTCGTATCACGGGGCTTACATTCCACGTCAATGTTACCACCATCTTCGGCTCCTTCAACATCGTAGTCACTGGTATCACTGAGTGAATATGATCCACTCTCACCGGCCGAGGATGCTGGTGGAATGCTATTGGGATATAGCTTTCGGTATAAAGCCTCCTCTTGGTTTATAATAGCAAGCCAAGTTGCACTTTCCTTAGCTGTCATCTTATCCTGTAGGCATTTCGACTGCTGGACGAGTTTGCGGATCTTGGCAACGTTAGGGGACATGTGTTTGATCACGGATGTGAGAACACTAACTTTCCAGGCCTTTTTCAAATCATGAGGCTTCTTATATGGAGGTGGCCCTTGATCAGTTGGCAAACCCAATTGAGAGCACCATTCCTCCTTTCCGGTAGGCCACCAAGGCGGGGGAACACCCTTCTCCAGAGGGAACCGCCTCTGCGGTGGATCGCAGTGTTGCATCAGAGCAGACAAAAGTGAGCCAAGCGTTGTATCCTGTAGCTCTTGAAGCGTATGAGTAGAGGCTGCAATACTTGCTTCCTCAACTTTTCCCGGTATCGAATTCTCAGCCTGGTATTTGGAAATCGCAGCTGGACCATTTCGATCAAACCTAACTTTTTCCTTCCACCATACGCGAAGATTATCTGATGCTCCTGTCACAGGTTTGCCTTTCTCGGGGATGATCCCATACACAAAACCCTGAGCTTTACAAACCTCCATCATCTTCAGCATGTATTTCAAGATTCCATCTTGTGCCCGAGACATTTTCTTCCGTCGCGCTTGTTCCTGAGACTGATGCTGCTTTGCACTAATATCGATGGACTCCTTGTTCTTCTTCTGCTCCTTAAGCTGTCTCCAGAGCATTCGGTCCCTCCACATCTTTCGCTCCAGTTCGTCGACATCCATCTCCTCATCACTACAATCTTCCTCCACTGGCACCACCGGTTCAACTTCCAAAGCTACATCCGCTTCTCCCGGGAGAGTAGAGAGGAAATCAAGATTACCGCAAAAGCCCATTTCTTCAAAAATGCTCATTTAGCAGACCAACAGATTTCCAGAAAACAAATCAATCACAAGCTGACTTATCTTCTCCCTTTCCTTAAAAGGGCAAGATCTATTCGTCCACAGATATTACTATCCCAACTTTAGGATTTCTCAATCACAAACAAATCAGGACAATGCCTTCAAAATCTTTTTTTTTTCGAGACGGGGAAAAGAAAAGGATAAATTAATCAAAAAGATTTCATAGATCAGAAAATGCAAAAAATCTAAATTTCCATCTCCACAATTGTAATCTGTAAAAGTTACTTAACCTACACCCTGAATTCCTGTGATCTTTATTTACTGTTTTATATATATATTAAATTAAGTTAAAAAATCTAAATCTAAAATCCAACTATGATCTCTAAGATCTAGATTACAATCTTCCCATGTCACAGATCTACAAAATCCAACAGCTTCATATAAGTACAGATAAACTCTCAAACACATAAGTACTGACAATCAAACTAAAACCCAAAAAAAGCTCCCCTTTCTTCATCAAAACAATTGAGATTTGAACAATATAATTCAAACAAAACAATCAAAATTAAAACTTTCAATTACAAGAAAAAGAATCAAGAAATCAACTTACCAGCCCTTTACTTTCCTCTCCTTGTTTGTAGCTCAGCTTTGTTCAACGAGTAAAGTCAGACAGGAAGAGTCGAAGAGAGTATAAGAAGAAAGGAAGAAAGAAAGAGAGAGGGTGAGAGGGAAGAGCGAATGTGGATGTGCACAATGCGACTTTCTTGGTTACTGTTTTGAAAGGAGAAGAGAAGATGCCTAGAAATGGGCACCAGACTAGCGATGGCTATAGGTTGGCCATTTTCACCTCCTTCTGTCGTGTATTTTTGTTAACTTACCTTACGCTTGTACCCGATTAAAGTAGGACGGGACAAAATCGAGACGGGGTCGGAGCAGGTCACCCGTCCCACTTATTTTTTCTTTTTACTTTTTACTTTTAATTTCCTATATCTTATTATTAATTTTTTATTAATTTGTTAAAAATAATTTATATTTTTTTTAAAAATAATGATAAATTTATTATTTTTGTTCGATAAAAAACTTAAATTTAAAATTAACTTTGAACGGTAGTCCCCGTCCCGAACTCACTTCGGAGTAATGATCATCGTTCCGTCCCCATCCATTCGAGACGGAATCCCACGAATATCGAGTTGAACGGATTTATTTGCCAATCCTAAACCAAACTCTACCGCTGTCTCAAATTTACTATATGCAAAGGACAGAACTTTTAGAATATATCATAATCACCCATATAGTTTTATTATTTTCAAGTAAAACAAAAAAATGGTGATCTGTTGCATTTCTTCCTGAGATGATTGTCACTTGTCAGGGTAAAGGAGGAGACAAAATTAATAAGAAAAGTTGTGGTGGCATATTACGAGGTTACCTAAATTTAATTCAAATTACAATTTTATCCCCTTGTAACTAATATTTTATGATTTTTGCTGGTTGTACAGAAACTGTACATCACATAAATACATCAGACAGCACACAAGCAGGTGGAGCTCGTCATTTTTTGCAATATTTAAATACACAATGGGCACACGATTTTAGTCTATTCTGATCAATTTCTGTTGTTTCTTCTTCTGTACAAATGAGAAAAGCCATATTTTATAAACGTGAAATGTATAATAATTCTATAATAAAAAAAACTAATGTTATCATTTTACGAGTGACGCAACTCGATACTTTTGCAAGAGATCACCTGCTTAATTTATATGATTTGAGCGAATTCAATTAGGTTAGACGAAATTTTAAAATAACTAAGAAAATCTAATTGAGTTATTGATTCTTATAAAAATTGAACATAAATCTAACTATTGATTGACTCAATTCAAAAAACTTAATCCATTCTTCCCATGTATGTAATTTTTCATATACTTTCCTCTTTTTTTTCCCCTCAACAAATGAAAAAGAAACGTGGAAATTTCTTATCCGGCTCGATTGATTCAATTCGAAGACATTCATTAACAAAGCAATTCAATAAAATATTCGGCATGAAAACAACTTTTTAAGAGAGATAATAATACGATATTATAAAGGAAGAAAGAAAAAAACTCATGTTTCCATATCGTCTTGATGTCATTTTGAAAAGTTTAGTGATCAAAATTCAATCAACTTAAAAACGCATTCCATACGTGGAGTGTCATGTTTCGTGATTGGACGTCTAATTGTGATGAGGCGTCGGTCATTATATCCGTCTCAGATAATTCGTTAGAAACAAGGTATAAAAGTTATTTCAACTCGGAACGCCCAAGTTTAGTTATCAAAACTGGCATATTAAAGTATAATGAATAATTAACTTTAGTGATTATTGGATAATTAACTTCTTTTATTTGGATTTCAGTTGAAAAGCTTGTCAGTTTACTAACATGTATTTTATAATCAGTCACTCCGACGTGTCAGAGGTAAAACTTCACTATCTTCGTTTATTCCTTGATTCTGGGTAATCTCTCGTCCCTTTCTCAACAGTCATATTCCTTGCACACTTTCTTGAGGTACTATGTGTTTACCGCAGCATATATCCCTTTTTTTTTTTTTTCCGAAAAAAATGTATGAAAATGGAGATTTTGTTCACGGCCCATTGCTTTTTTAATGTAATCAGTGTTGATTTATTTTATTTTTTTAGTGTTTTAAGAAGTTTTCGCATGAGATAAACCTTTTGTTTATTAGTATTTTGAACAGAAATTTGCCCTGGGGTTTTGAGAGAAATAAGGACTAGATTTCATTAATATCAAAGTGCAATACAGAATGTTTAGCTCGGAATCACATTTACTTCGCGACGAATAAAGGTGCAAAATATTGAAGGAAAAACTGCAGTAAATCAGAAATATTGAAGGAAAATTTATTTTGTTTTAGTCAATGCATCCTTGGATTTCGTACTAAGTGCTTGTTTAGCGAATGGTGAGGCAATTCTTGGACTTGTTAACACAAAAGAAATGTTGATGAGTCAGGGGCCAAGGTTATGAACAGGGGTGGGCATGGTCCGGTTGTCAGAGAATCGAACCGACCATTTCTCATCAGGATTTCTAAAATAGAACCGATGGTTCCATTTCTAGTGTAGATAACCAAGCAGTTCGGGTCCGATCGGTTCTCTCTTTTTCCCAACTTGGTTCATGTTTCATGTTTGTTTATTTAGTTTAAATGGCAATTCTTGGAGAAAGAAACAATAGTGCCAAATTACAAGGATCACATGGCCCGTGGGTCTACAAAAATAAAATGAAAACGTCAATTCATAGTAGCGGTACTTTAGTGCTTAAACTGCTACAGTGTTAAACATCTACTCTCAATATTCATACTGGACTAACACTTCAATTTGCTGGAAAAAGAAAAAAGAAAAAAGAAAAAAGGTTCACCTATTGAGTTGAAGAAAAAAGAATGGCAGAAGAGAGAATAACCAAAAATGCTCTTGGTTCTTTAGTGAATATAGAGAACCAGACTGGAACCAACCAGTTCTTTATTTCATCGAACAACAGGTTCTGGTCCGGTTCGACCAGTTCCGAGAATTTTTGCCCACCCCTAGCTATAAACTTGTTGAAAACATCCGTGTAGCATGTATGTGGCCTAGAACATCCAAAGGAATTGTAGACCTACTTCAAAATAAGGGTGCTTGTGTGTATGTACTTGTATGGAATCAAGATGATGTGAGACTATTATTGTTGTTAATATTGTCTGAAGGTGAGAGGTGTGTCACAAGTGTAGTGCTCCAGCTATTTACTAGAATGTCACCATCGAAACCTATTAAGGTGAGCCAACCATTATGAGCAATAAGCCATGTGACACGAGTTAATTTCATGGTAAATCGAACGATGTATACTAAAATGTTTTTGATCATGGAAAATAAAATGTTACTAAATGTTTACGGAACCCTGTATCTAGTTCTAAATAACCTAGAGGCCTGATAGTTGGTTTAGCATGGAATTAATTGCAAGCTTTGGTCAATGTGTGTTAAGTTTTTTGAGCCTGAACTTCTTAGCTGTTCAATTGTTAGGAGAAGTTCAAATTTTGCCTAGTATGGTATCCCTAATGTGTTTGAATTGCCATTTATGCTAATGAACAATGGTGTTGTATTTGTTAGTTTCCATAATTTCAGTTCCCTTTTGTTCCTGTTTCTTCACTTTAAAATTGGAAACATCATGAAAAGCCTGGATTTTATGAACTACAGGGTTGATGTTCATACCTGTGGAAAAGCAATGGCCAAATATCTTGGAGAAGCTTCTTACTCCGATGAACTCCCGGAGTTCTTCAAAGTATATATGGCTGCTCTTTGGTCCAAAAGATTGGTATTCCCTCTCTTTGTTTAACTCACCATGGCCAATTTATATTTTTCAAAGTATCTGCCCTGACAAAAAATTCTATTTTAGAGAATTCCTCCGGCGTTCATCGAGAATTTTGGTGGAAAAATACCTCGAAAGGTCATGCTTGGAACGTCATCAAACCTCTTTTGGAAGGTTCGCATAAACAAAATCAACGATGATCTCTTTTTTGAGGAAGGTTGGCCAGAATTTGTGCAAGAAAATTCGTTGGCACATGGAGAATTTCTAACCTTTTCTTATGCTGGTGACTCAAAGTTCTATGTTAAGATATTCGCAACAAATGGCTGTAGAAAGAGAGTTGCCTCCCATTGCATTAGCGAGAAGGAACCTTTTAATTTATGCCAGGGGAACGAGGCATCAAGACCTGGTAAATTATTGCATAACTACTGGTTCGTTTTTTGTTGAATATATTTACCTTGGATTCGTTAAAATGTACAGAATTTTGCAGGCAAGTCTTACTCTATTGAAGCTCCCCAAGGAAATCTACACGGAAAGGCTCTGGCTGTAAGAAAATCTGGACGCAAATGTCCTTCATTCGAAATGGTCATGACGAAGAGTTATATCCATAAAGGGGCTCTGGTAAGTTCATCAACCCATGATTTCTTATTGAGCACGTTGAAAAACTAAGACCCGGCATATTTTGAATCTGGTAACATGATTCACTATCTTATTCTCCCGTTTCTTGTTTACCAATGCAGAATATACCGTCACACTTTGATATCTATTTGAAAAAAAGTTATTTTGTTGAACGAACTGCTACTCTTCAGAATAAAGGTAAGTCGTGGCGTGTGGTTGTTGCTACTTCAAGCAATAGAAACCGATTTGCTCGAGGCTGGACCAAATTTGTGAACGACAACTCTCTGGAAAATGGAAACATATGCAATTTCAAATTGATCGACAGGAATGATTTGGTCTTCAAAGTCACTATTTCTAGATGATTATATATCAGATAGTTTATTTTGTAGCATGTGTGCATCAGTAATAGACTGGATTGAAATGTGTAGGAAACAAGATTGTAATATCGTTTTCTTTTTTAATATCGTCGCGTGTTATGTAATCCTTAGTACATCGTGTTTTCTATCACAATAGTTTTTGTTATGAATCTTTTTAGTATGTTTTGAAATAACGTTTATTCGTGGTATTGAGAATGGTAAAACTATTATACCATGGCAAATTTGTACAAAAAATGAACGTAGTGCCTCATGACTAAGGATACAGAGCATCAAGAGTTGACTTTAAGAAAATTGGTTAATTTTACTAATGGCCACTGGACTTTGTATTTAGTGTCACTTTGGTCATTGAACTTTAATTTTTTTCGAACTCACTATCGAACTTTACGGACTACGTTATTCAAATTACTGACTTCGTTTGACGTCTACTTTTTAACTGAACATTCTATACGTCCCTGTGTGCAAAAGCGCGAGGGAAAAGATGGTTTTATTTTTTTATCTAGTCCAACACTCAAAAGTGGGACAAAACATTTGTGAATTGAATATAGAGATCCAAAAGAACTGTGATAGGAGAACCTAGGGACCCCATCCCCATTCTAGTACTGAATTATAACAAGATTACTACTTGGCCCTTGTTTGATGGCGAGTAGAGGAAAAATGATGTTTTGAATCGCGATGTTTTAGAGAATGTATGGGGATAAGAAAGTATAAAAAATTTTAGGGTTTACTTGCAAAATATTATATTGTATGAATGTGTGGTTGAAAATGAGTAGGAAAAATAAAGAGTTTTAATTTAAAAAGAGTCAAATTGGAGCTTAGTTTGACAAGATTCCGTCGGTTCAAAATACCCACTAGAAAATGAAATGTATACAGTTGAACGATGCAAGAGAAAAACAGAAACTAACATTTTGTAAACTGTATTATACTATTATCTAATCAAACATCAGGGGTGCCGTTGCGCCTCTACTCTCCAATTTCAAAGTAGGGATGGAAAGGCATACACTCCCCGTCCTACGGGAATTTTCGTAAGGTGGAATCGTGATACGGCAAGTACTCCCATTACTTACTTTTTTTAGAAATACGATCTAAGTTCAAGAAATAAGATTTGAGATGGGGACCCATGCCAATTAGCCGAGGGACAGGAAGGGCATTTTGCCATTCGTAGAAACCATCTCACATTCTTATTTTTATTTTATGTCATGTTTTTAAATTTAAACATATTTTATAATAAAAAAACAAAATACAAAAATATTAATAAGTAAATAGTACAATAGATGAAGAGGTATTAATTTCCATCATTGTCTTACTTGTCTTGCCTTCAAAATTTCCTAGCGGGATGAATCATGCTATAGTGATATAATGATTGACATAATGTAATGTCACGTAACGTAAAGTAACGTTTTATCTTTGTACTTTTTTAAAACACAATCATATTTCTTATCCAATCACAAAATGCCACATCGCCTTCTGTCAAATAATTTGGCCAAATTCTTGTGTTAATGTGACATTTTCCGTAGTGATATAGGAAATTGGGATGACCTTCGCCCTACCTTGTTGTCATAGCTATTTAAATTCAAAATATATTTTAATTTTCATTGCATAAAAAAAGATGAAAAAATTGTGACCCTAAAAAATGGTATGATTACTTGGCCAACAGATAAATAGAAATTTACGTCTTTATAAGCCAAATCCTAATATACCCTAATCAAATCACGAATTATATTAACAAATTGATGAAAGTGATGGTTCAAAATGTTTAACAAGTTGTAATGTCATTATTTTGTAAATCAAAAAGGGGGTCGGAAGGAGTAAACTTTTAGTGTGGAGAAAGTCAAGATTTTACTTTGAATGTCTAAACTTGCATTCCCTTCTCTCGGTACTGGGTGTGGGTTTTTATACTCTAAGTAGGGTGAACGAGGCTCTTTGGATGGCAGGGCAGGTGGTCTGGATGGATCTAGCGGATCCTGTTAACATCAATCAATCAATTAAGTCATTAAATGTTAAGATCCACATATCTTCTATTCCTAGTCTGGGGACGTGACGGTGTAGGTGTGCGAGACAGCGTTGACAGTATGTTGTCTTGTCAATCACTTCACTGGATCCGTTCCGAATTTGGCTATTCGCCTGAGCAAGAATAATGTTCGTGCTGGGACCTCTGCCAGAAAAGGATCAATCCACTTGCCCTTATGATGGGCTCGTTCCAACACGTACTAAAACAGGGTCGGTCACACTGTCCTACCATGCGTGAGCTTTTTCGCCTGCCACGTGGTATATTTATTTTACGACTATTTATACAAGTAACATCAGTCCCTAAAGTTCAGGTATGGTTATTTATAGAATACATGGACTTTAAAAGTTAAAGAAGTGGTGGGAGGGAAGATAATTGGTGTCCTTCGTCTGCAGGGTTCGACGGTGAAATTTTCCTAATATGGGCAAGGCCGTTGTTGAAAGGATGATCCCCTTCAGATTTGTCGAAATTCGCGGTGAGACCTTGGAGCAAGGCGAGGTCCTTCTGCATGTAGGCGAGCCGTATTCAAGTGATGCCCTTTTGTGTATAGACGAGCCATGTTAAGGTGAGGCCTCTACGAAAGGGGTGCGGTGCCAACCATACTTAAACGGTAGTGGCGAGGGACGTGACCTTTCAATGCGAGAGAGGTTGTTTTTACCGAGCCTGAATTTGTGGTCGGAGCCTTCCTGATGACCCATATTGGTGATTTGGAGGGTGCAGGTTCCCAATAAATGACATCTGGATATTCTGGAAATTCCAAAGGCTCGAGCGATGCGCGCATTTAATACGCAATGATGGTGATGTTACGTTTTCATCCAGGCGCACGCGATTTCAAAACGCGTGCATGACTCAGTTTCATCTGAGCCTTTGGTTTGAAAGTTTAACAGGCGCCTTTTAGTTTTAACGTAGATGATGGGATTTCAGGTGGACGACCCACATTAAATTAGTTGAAGATCGGACGATGTGGGTTCGTCCGCCTTGCATATAAAAAGTGTTGGGAACTCATGCAGAGGGGCGGTCATAGGGACGAGCTCGTAGTCTATCGTCATTTTGTCGAAAGTGGTTCCGAAAAGAATATTGACAGAACTTCCATTATCAACCAGCATACACTTCAAACTATTTCTGGCCACGACACCTCACACCACCATGCATCACATTGTGGGTAATGAACTCTCGTGGCGTCTACTGGGGAGAAAGTGATTGGCGGGACGTTCACAGCACCTCGGATGTTGTTGTTAATCAAATAGCTAGTCATGAGAGGATCCTTTGGTTCTCTTGCATAGTTCCTCAAGGCATTCTTGGAACTTTTCCCTATATGCGGATCGCCAATTATGGTGTCGATTTCCCTGATGGGTGCGTCATCAACGTTCATTGGAGGCTCTCTTCTAGGCTTTAACCTATCATCCTTTTTATGTCCCCGTCGAGGCGATTTGCTCCAGCGGTCTCGCCTCATTGTGTCCAGGACCTCGCCTAGGTGGAGGATCATTTCCATGCACGCGTTGGGCATTTCTATTCTCGGCATAGGCACTAGTGGATTCTTCGTGATATGGCTTAGACAAGCAATTTTCGGTACTATGGCTATTCGTTCGGTGGTAGGTGCAGTATTGCCTATCTCTAGGATCTCTGTTCCTCCCTCTACCTCTTCCTCTAGGTGAGTTCGGCTGCTTGTGGGTATCAGGTCCAACCTCTTCATACGCCAAAAAGGGCACGACATTTAAAGTGGCAGTGGCCAATGCATGTCCCGAAGTGGGGCTACGGTGTGCCCCGCCCGGGTCACTACTAGTCAACCAAATGGGATACATTACCCCTTCACTGTCTTTGGGGCAATGGAAGCCCCGTTGAGGTTCGGTTACGGTGGTTAATGTTGACCTATGGTTGACGTCTCGTTTTGATTATCACAAACAAATTGTGTTTATTACTAACAAATTGATTTCAAATAACTATTGCACATGAATAAAATTGATGACACGAAGTTCGAGGTCAAGTAATTTGCATACAATGATCAACGTGAAAACAAAATCAATCAATCAGGACTATGAAGAATGATATGACAAAACCCCAAAAAAGATGTCTCAACGAAAATTTAGACAAAAGTCGAAGTACCGTCTGCAATGCACGTCAAGATGTTCAACAAAGTTCTTAAACTTTTCACAATTATATAAAGGTAAAATATTTCAATACTTGGTAACGAATCGTGACAAATTCAAAATTTTGATTTTACCATCCCAAATTCACAATAAAAATGTTTTACTCGAAAAATATTTTTTTGAAAGGTAAAAAGCAAAGATCAAAATCATTAAATTCTTGAAAAACTTTTGAGTGATTAACTTTGTGAAAATTCTTAATTCTTCAAGAATTTTTTCAATCCAAGACTTTAAGCTATATTCATTGCCATCTATTGAAGTGTTTGCATCTTCTCTTCTTGTTATCAACTTTGAATCTATCATCCAATAAGAAGAAAATATTTCACTTGTAAATCCATTTTGATTTGTGGGTCGTGTTGAGGTCTCGCAATGCTCAACATTATAAAAGGATTGGTGCTCTTTAGTTGTAAATTACTGGAAGCGTTGTAAAGGGTTGGATTGCACCATAAGTCAATCAACATAGTGAAAAAGGTATTGCTTGTGCCGGAGAGCTTGGTAACGAGGGACGTANTTCTTCAAGATTTTTTTCAATCCAAGACTTTAAGCTTTATTCTTTGCAATCTATTGATGTGTTTGCATCTTCTCTTCTTGTTATAAACTTTGAATCTATCATCAAATAAGAAGAAAATATTTCACTTGTAAATCCATTTTGATTTGTGGGTCGTGTTGAGGTCTCGCAATGCTCAACATTATAAAAGGATTGGTGCTCTTTAGTTGTAAATTACTGGAAGCGTTGTAAAGGGTTGGATTGCACCATAAGTCAATCAACATAGTGAAAAAGGTATTGCTTGTGCCGGAGAGCTTGGTAACGAGGGACGTAAATCATTGCATTGGATCGAACCTCCATATTACATTGTTTGTACTCTCTGACCCTTTTACTTAATGTTTTTACTTTGTGCAAGTTTATATTGTTCCATTTACGTGCCTACTTGTGCATAGTTTAATTCTATATCATTTGTGTGTTTATTAGTTTAAAATTTTGAGTATTTTAACGAAAAAGTTTTAATAACCAATTCACCCCCTCTTGGTTAGTCAATCTTGGGCTTTCAGTTAATCAGTTCCTGGTTGACAATTTCGCTCCACATCATTTCCACCAAGGCATCATAGGTGGTGAGATTTCTATTCTGCACATCCCTCCAAACTAGGGTATTCATGTTGAGGCCTCTCCTTAGGGCTGAAAGGGCATCTCTCTCGGTGACTTGCTCGCAATGGGTCATTTCGTTCATGAAACGAGCCAAATAACTTTTGAGGGTTTTCCCTGCTTGTTGCCTCATGTCATGCAGCCTCTGGATGAGAGCTTCTCATTCCTTGTTTGATAGATATTGGTTTAGGAATGCCCTTTTTAAGGTCTGGCCAGTTTCTGATGCTGCCAGCAGGAATATGGTTGTACCAGATTTCAGCGGCTCTTGTCAATGTGAGATGGAAAGCTCGACATTTCAGCGCAGAGATATTTGGGTTTTATAGTTGTTGAGGTGTTTCGCCGGATCGCCTTTTCCCTCATACTTGGGTATCTTCGGTAGCACAAAATGGCAGGAACTACGGCACTTCTCAACTCTTGAGAAAATGGCAAACTCTCGTCGTTGTCATCTAGTTCGAACGATCTACAAAGGCCGTTGAGCCATTTTCCTCTGCTTGATACCGATGTTGCGATGTTCCAGCCTAATTCCTCGCATTTGCGGTGTCACTTCTTTCTCGCCTATTTTTAGGCGGTGGTAGAACCCCTTCAGGCACGTACCCTAGATTTTGCTCCCATCCTCTTTGAGCTAGGGGAGGCTGTTGAGGACCTATTTTTAGACCTAGAGGGCCCAATTCTGTCGAAGACGCTGGCGGACCTTTGGGGTTCTTGTTCTTGAGAGTATTCAGGGGGGGAGGTTTTCTTTCATTATCATATCATCGTCGAGACAGTATCATTCCTCTCATACATTTGAGGGTATCCGGCCGTGTCATTTTCCTCATCTCCTTGGGGAAAGACCCTATGCTGAGGCACCTGGGACCCAGCCTGTTGATGCATTTGCGTGAGCAGTTACTGCATTGCTGTGTTTTGTTGGCCATATTCCTCATGTTGGCCGCTATTTCTCCAACTTCTCTTGCCATGTGCGCAGTGGTACCGCCTCTCCTATTGCGGTGGTGGGGGCCAAGCACGTTTACTTTCGTAGGAGGACCTCTTCTTCAGAGGCCTCCTGCTGCTCATTGATAAGTGTATTTTCTACACTTATTCGAAGTTTGAAACTATGTAATTTTATTGTTCTTTTGGAAAAATACAATTTAAATTTGTTATATTGCATCTTGTCGGTAATGAAGAATTGGAGAAAAGAAGCAAAATGCGTCAAAAATGGAAATAAATTCAAGTAAGGGGATCAAAATCTACACTATAGAAGTTGAAAGACTAAATTACATTAATTTGAAAGATTGGAAGACTTGGAAAAATACAAAACTAATTGGGCCTTTGGAATTCTAAAAGGACCAAACCATTGGTGGCCTGTGGTATTTGATATGCATATATATATATACCTATATATATACACAAATACATATACATACACACACACATGAAGCCTGGAATAGAAGGAGGCCAGCAGAATTAAAGAATATATACGCATAGAGGAAGCCGGCAGCTGAAGATTTGAGAGAAGAAAAGCATAAATTGTGAGATTTGGGGAACAAGAATTGAGGCATCAATTCATATATATAAACACATATGCCGGGAGTTTGGGGGACAAAAAAAAAAGGATTGCTTTGTTGCTGAATTTTGTATAATATATATATATATATATAATAGGCAACCATTTTGCATAGAAGAGAGAGGAGCCGGGGCTGAAAAATTGAGAATAATTCGGTAGAATAAGAGTGGGCTGAAATATATTAAAAACATACATCATCCGGCAGCTTGGTGGGGAGAAAGAAGTAGGCGGTGCTGCTGAAAATTGAGATATATATGCACATATAGACAGAAAACGGAAGAAAAGCCGGCCACGGTAGCGACAATTTGGGAAATTAATCACGTTCATCAATTTATAGGTGATGTCGTTCGTTCTACTTCTATGTGTTTAATCTTGATAATATGCTAGGCTAAATTTCTTTGTATTGAATGGATGATGAAACTAATTAATTTTTAATGTTTAATTTGAGACTCTGTGATTTTAGTTTAATTCTTACGCTGTGATTTCATAAATATGATTAAGTATATTGTTTTAATGTTTGTGCACCATTAAGATGATTAGTT
>CAIGRL010308130.1:0-15557 GCA_903798325.1 Fraxinus xanthoxyloides
AGAGCGTAAGCGAGTTTGAAAATTTTGAGAACACGTGACACTTGTGTGTGTGTGTGTGTGTTCTAATCGGTAGTGTCATTTGGGTATTATTTGAATTATTGATTTTTTTTACAACGATTAAAAATTTAAACTAAAATTAAAAATAATTTTTTTTTTTACGCATAGGTTCGTAAAGCTTGAAACTTGGCCTCTACGCCTAGCCACTCTTTACGCCTTTTAGAACACTGGTCAAAACTAAACATATATATTTTTTAATATTTTATCATATCGACAGTCAACGATCGTCAAATATTTTGTCAAAACTAAACATATATAATTATGTTATACATATCAACAATATTCACCAAATGATATAGTAGTTAAGTTTTGTATAATTCAAAGGAAGAGCACGTGTTCGAATCTTTCCAATTACATTAAAATCGCTAGAACTGAACATATATTATTTTGTAACATTTAGTGTCAACATTCAATGAATGCCATAATGGTCGAGTTTTCAATAATCTCAAGGAGAGCTCACATATTCGAATTCCCTCCGTATTGCATTTGTTTTGGTAAAAGTTGTAGAACTAGGTCTTCCAATTTGAATGTGATAGCTCTAACCAACTGAGCTATAAAATATGTTTGAAAACAAAATGAATTACCAGATATATATAAGCTAAAAAATTTATCTATTCTCAACAAAACAAAAATATTCCGATGGATTCAGCGTGCGGCCGTCAGTGCTCGTCCGGTGCTAGATCCGTCACTGAAGGTGAGCCATTAGTTGGTTGGACTCATAATTCAGGTGAGTTACGAACACGAATCAAGTAACAAATTACTTGAACCGTTCGTCAACTTGAGTTAGCTCATATTTTAATTACAAAATGCAATTTTAGGGCGAGATCTTAGGACCAGCCTAGCCTAACTTTCTTGAGGCAAGCCTGGCGCCAGCTAGCTCCCCGAACGAGCCTTGGAGTGGACAGGCTGCTCCATTTAATAACCCTAGATATTTATAACTACGAAGTGAGCTTTAAATTTTTTTTCCTCTCTCTTTCTCTTCTTTCTTTAGTTTTCCTGTTTTTCTGCTCTTTATCGTATCCAGTTATTTATTAATTTATCTTGAGGTTAACGTCCATTTTATTTTCTGAGGCTTTTCAGATTTTTTAAATTCTATCCAGGAATAATTTTAAAAAGCACTTCACATCACTTTACATTCCCCATTTAGATTTAGAGTCTGTTTGATACGACTTAAAATCCAATTAAAATTGAAAATATGATCGTTATTAGATCCCACCCGTCTAATCAAAGTCAACAATAACAGCCATATTTTCAATTTTAATCTGATTTTAATCTCTACCATACACCCTCTTAACTTGGATGACATGAAAATTAAATAGAGAAAGCAGAAATAATCGATATGGTTTACAAGCCAGTTGACACATTCTTGTAGGCATAAATACTAATGTGCTTACAGCTTCCCCATATAAAGGGTTCGAGATACAAATTGATACCTAATCACATTCACGTAGAAAGTTCAACAAAAGAGAGGTGTAAACAACACTTTCAACAACTCGACGCGCAAAATTGATAAGCAAGCAAGAATGTACAACACAGAGAGAGAGAGAGAGAGAGAGAGAGAGAGAGAGAGAGAGACAGGAATTCATATTGATGGGGTCAAAAAACTGTTTAAACTTTATTTGTCTATAAGTCATAAACAATGAATAATCTCTCATATGAGATGAAAATTCTTTTCCTTTTTTTCTGTTTTGTTCTCTTTAAGGAGCAGGTATTAGAGTGGGAAGCGTAATTCTTGCATAGGCAGAGATGTCGCCAACTTTTAACTGTTTGAATATGAAAACGATGATGGCAACTGCTTCAAGCTCGAAATGTCAAACTGCTCCATGAATCTCTGGTCTGCAACTCTAGCTTTGTCAGCTGCATATCTCAGATACTCCTCAAAAATTGTGGATAGGCACCAATTCTGCAATTTTCTTAAGCACCCAACAAGGCAACCAGTTCGGTGCTTCATCACACACGCACATATTAGTTCACAGATCCATTATTATTGGAGAATAAAATTAGTGAAACGATAATATTATAATTAGTACCTTCCCCCTTTTGCAGTGAATGAGGAGTGGACGATTCCGTGCATCTACAAGAACATTCAAGAGCAAAACATAGAAACAAAGCAAGGGAAAGAAATAAAACTTTTAATCCCATGATTCAGAAATTGACCATACCCAGCACCAACTTTAATGCATCACGAATCAAATCCTCAGGGATGTTTACAAATGGTTCCTGCACATTATATAATTCAGGCTTTAAAATCAAATAGCGATCCACATGAAAAAACTAAAATCAAGCAGTTAACTCAACTGAGAGATCTCATACTTGCCATTAAGTAATAGCTAAAGCTTTAAAAATGAAAGGTATTTCACAAAGCTATAGTAAAAGAGTAAATAAAAAGAACGGGGAAATAGCATATTTGGTCCCCAACCTTACAAAAAGGTTGCAGATCTACTCCCAACCTTTAAAAGTGACACCAAACATACCAAACGTTTGTCCTCCTCTTCAAACAATTAAAAATAATTCAGAAAAAAATTAACTAAAAAATGAAAAGAAACAAAAAGTATTGTCTTCCCCAACCAGCCCAACTATCCACCCACCCAATCCAAATCCGTGCCACCACATTTCTTCTTTTCTTTTTCATTTTTTTTTGGTTGAAGAAATTTTGACCCAATTATATCTCACCACATCATGTGTATGTACATTAATCTCTAAGTGGTGATCTACATGTAGCACAACCGTCCCCACCCCACCCTACTTTTATTTTCCATCTTCCTGAATTCCTGTCTTACATATATAGCAGTCCTCAATTCACCACCCTTCCTTTCACCAATAAACCCCATTAAAAATTCACAAAAGATCCAAAAACCCATCTACTCATTTTAACTTCAAAATTATCAAACTCTTTATCGTCCTCGTTTTCATCGTCATTGAAGTGCAAGTTTACTGTCCCTTCTTCAAATCCAGCAACAATACTTGCATACAACTCTCAAGCGTCCAAGAATTTGTTTGATGCGGAAATTTTATTGCATTAATAGCTCATACATTTTGTAGTGCATAGAAGGCTTTTGCTCAAGCAGAATGAAATTTTTTTAACTCATAAATGCTTAAAGGTGCAAAATTTAAAGCAAAAAGTACCACAATCCATCCTACTTCCGCACTTTTTATTGTTTTCTTCAATTTCTAGGCCAATTCTCTAAAACCTAGAGCCTGTTGTTATGCTTTCAAAGTCTTCATTACATTTTTCCCAGCATCCACAAAATTCTTGGCGGGTGATATGTTTAACACTAAAGAGAAGCTTGAGTCACAGGTCTCTAAATTTTGGGTGGGTGCTATTTTCTTTTTGTGTACCTTCTTGCCATTCCCACCCATTTGTTATACTCTAATTTTCATAGCGAAAAAATAGGTTTTTGGGTTAGAAAATTTTGGGATTTGAGGTGATAATATTTATGAAAAGATAGTAATGGCTACTAGTGGTGTTGGACGGAGATGGAGTCACCAGTGGTGGTCGGTGATTGTGTTTTGGTAGGTGGGTGGTGGGGTAAAGTGATATGAAGAAGATAAATGGTTTTGGGATTGAGTATTTTTTTTATTTGTCAAAATTTGGGGATCTATTTGTTATTTATTGTTTTGCTTTTGTTAGTTTTAATTTTTTTTTAATTATTTAAAGAGGAGAGAAAATATGTCCTTTCACTCGACTTTAATGGCCAAATTGGACAGATTCTATCAACAGGGACGAACCTTGCCTATTTCCTCGGGGATGTCTAGTGCCATTTTTAAGGGTTGGGGCAGATCTGCAACGTTTTTGAAACGTTGAGGACCAAATACGCAATTCGACCAAAAAGAATTGATTATCAAACAATGATTCACGAAACTTTCCAGCAACTTGACAAGAACAGGAAAAATACTCCAATGCTTTGTGGTTATGTAATTTTCTTATTAGAACTATTTCACATCGGGGAATGGAAGAATCCATAGTTTTACTGGTAGTGAAGAATATTTAGTAGTATATATACATAGCTGTATTTCCTCAAAACCACTAATCAATTATAGTTAAAAGTACAGAAGCAGTAGAGGAAACTTGCTTCAGTTCATGAAATATTTAGCATCTAAGAAGAACCATTGGAAACCTTGGAGAAATAATAAAATTTTCAAGAATTGAGATGTAACTCCATGAAATCTGAATGTTATTATTGATTAAGACAATTCACTACAACACAGACCCTCTATTTTTATGGGCAAGTTCTGCCTAAGTCTAAACTTGTTGACCAAGGAACAAAGTGGATTGGAATCTTACAAATAACGCCTATAAGTAACCAGCAAACAAATTCTAAAGAACCACCTAAAACAATAATCTATTTCGGGACTGGTGACCTTAAGCAGCAAGCAATTTGTAGCAATAGTGATTTAACTTACCTAAAGTAAGATTGTTTCATCACAAAGGAACGACAGTCAACCATCTGAGGGCATTGATGACTCTACATGACTGATGAAGAAAGTAAAAGAATGATAAAGATGAGATGCCTAATGACAATAAAACGTAAAGCACTTGAATCAAGCTCCCAATTGACAAACCAGTTTTTCCTCCTCTTTTCCCAATTATCCAGGAACTACATCTTATTTTTAAAGTGATGCACTAATACCTACAGAATTTCACGACTGGGGCCGTCTTAGTCTATTTATTCTCACAATTCAAAAAATCAAAATCATACTATAAATCAAAGGGAAAATTTTGATCATAGCAAATCAACTTGTTTCACACACATGCAAAAGTATGTATGGAATAAAATGGGACCTTGGATCCTTCTATGCCGAACTGAAAAAGCCTAATGCCGTTTGCATTGAGGAATTTCATATTTGCTTCAGGATAGGGCTCCGGGCACAGGTATCTACAATAACACCAGAGCATCAATTTCAATTTTTTTTTTACCAGAAATTAAACAAAACAATAAAGAGATAATAGGAATAATATTACATGATTGAACGAAGGCCTAGGGTTTTCAAAAACGGGAAATTAGGCGAGTCGGGGAAGCCGGATCGAAAAACTCCGTAATCAACCATCGCGAAATTCAATGGCGGAACGAAGAGAAGTTCTTCCGATTCTACATTGAATGCAGTTCCGTTTTCCGGCGACGCATCCTCAATGGCGTTTCCGATCGTCGCGTGGCAAATTGGTCGCTGACAACTACACATGCTCATTAAAGTCGCGCCAAAAATTGCATGATCATGTAGAGATTTAATAGAAATATATAGAGGAAGGTTGATATATATGCATTAATTTGTTGAAGCAGTAATGGATTGGAACGGTATGATTCTGGGTATCCTGGAGGATCCAGTTGCCAAAAGAGAAAGGAGTGCAAAAAGTGTCAGGATATAAAGAGAGTGAATAAAATATTTACACAATTGCATTCGTGTCCAAATCTATTTGTTTTGGGGCTTTGTTAAGTGAACATAGGATTTGACACTCCGACTTATAGACCCCTTACAAGTAGGGATTTACGATTTTTTTTTATTGGTTGTGAACTATACACCGAAGTGTTAAACTCGATGTACAAATAATATTTTCCTCTATCTAGTGCAAGAGTTAAACCTTTTTACCAGAACCACGTAGGCTTTGATAATGTTAGGTAACCAGTTGGTCGTGACAGTTCTGATAGTGTGGCATGATTGTTCGTACAATATAAGTATAATTTACTTGAAAAGGTATCGTGCTCATTTTATATTAAGTATCAAATATAAATTTATCATTACTACATATATTAATATGTATCATGTTAAATGTGCTTTAAACTTGAGCAATATCTTGTTTGAATAAATTTATTTAAATAATCTATGATATGTTCAATTAATATCAATCAATTCAATAAATAGATGTACTTTTAAAGTTATTTCTTGACTACAACTAAATTTTAGATTTTTTATGAATAGTCAAAATATTTTGACTTTGATTTTTTTTTTTCCCCTTTCCTTCATTTCTTTCTATTTGAAAATTAACAATTTTTATGACTTGACAAACATAATCACTAATTTTTTAAACGATCCAAAATCACAAATATAACAAGGAACTGATTGATCGGAAGACATATTTGAAAGCCCTTTTTAGGTTGAATAAAAATCGGATTTTATTTATTTTTTCTTTTTAATAAAAGTCAATGAAATACATGATTGAAAAGCGAATAAGAATTGTGAGTCCCATGTAATTAAAAATAAATTTGCAAAAAAAAAGGAATTTTAAAAAATTGGGACCAAACAAGGATGAAGCACAAAGAATGAGCAAGAACAAAGGGAGGGTCAAAGTTTTGTCATGGGCCTACAGGGGAACATGACATAACGGGCCTTGAAAAATGAAAGCCGTGTTTAATCCATCTGGTTTCAAATCGGCAGCTCTTGAAATTTCAAAAAACAATTAATTTACATTTTGGAGAATTTGAGATACAAAATGCAAAAATATAAACAAATTGACAAGGAATGGCTACTCAATAACCTGAATATTCCTGACTAAAGTGAGTAATGCAAGTTTTTAATGATCAAGTGTTAGCTGTTAACATAGTCAGGCTATCACTTTTCCAACAGAGGGAACTAATGAAGTATGAGCCAGCGTCTTCATCAGCCTCATCGGTATCAAAATTAAATCTATGACAAGTTGCTGGTTTTGAAATAGCCTGCACAAAACCCGAATTCGGATTAAAAATCACACACCATGAGATGATCTAGTTTCAAGTAAGAATGACATTTTCAGCCTAACATCAACATACCATGTTATAGACAAACACTTCATTTGTTTTGCTGCAACAGGCTATGTAGTCACTATTTACTGTTAGACCGACAAAATTCTTCTCATTCGCATGTCGTCTAAATGTGCATAGCTGAAGGAAAAATTCACGAGTATCAAATCAACTTTAACATTCTAAAAGAGTGATTTAACTAATCAAATATTACTTATAGCCAAAGAAAAATGACGATCCCAGTCCTGATTGGAACTCAGGAAACCATAATTCAGGGAACCACATGATTAGCATGAAAGGTTAAACAGCCTGCAACTACGTTTTTCAATTGAAAACTAATCAGCAGAAGCATTTATTAAGCTTTCTTTCAGTTCCTTTAACTTCCTATTTCTCATTTGATTACCAGCTCAAAATCTTTGAGAGTCTCAAACTGGATCGAGGGAAAAGATGATTGAACTTTCATGTGCTTCAGTTCCTATACTTCCTGAAGAAAAAATATCTGCTAATAAACTACGAACAGCATTAAAAAATTATAGCCTTGGAAGAATCATCACTTACCGGCACATTTTCCTTGACATCCCAGAGGCGCAATGTACTGTCAGTAGATGCAGAAGCAAGCTTGTTATTGGATAAAAAATTTACAAAAGAAACAGCTTTTCTATGCCCACTGAAGATATGCAACGGCTTGCTAATATTTCTCAAGTCAAAATAATGAATGCTATGATCTGCAGAACCAACCTGTAAGATACATGAGCATTAGACCTTTTATGTAGAATTTATCGTGCTAGTATGTTCTGAGTTATTTTTGCTAAGCTCATAGGACAAAACAAATAAATAAAATTCCCGAAAGAAAATAAAAGATGAACTTACTGCCACGTGGATACTAGTCCAGGATTATATGGGACGGAACATATGTTAGCTTTCACATCAATATTGAGAACACTTGCTTCTTATTCTGTACACCAAACTTTGACCTGTTGAACATTTAATATTAGGCATACCTTAATTTATCAAGAGAATTACACCAAAAGATGAGTTCCATTTTAAAGTAAAATCTTTAATAGTTTAGATGTGGATTCCATACAGTTTAACAAATAAATTTTCCTCACTTGAGTCTTGAAAACAAACATGTTTTGGACATATCATGCCCCTGTTTATAACAATTTCTTATAAGTTGGTCAAACTCTATATCTATCCGTACATTCTCGAAAACAAACATGTTCTGGATATATCATGCCCCTGTTTATAACAATTGCTTATAAGCTCATCAAACTCTATATTTATTCATATATTTTGTAGGACACACGACTTTTACATACTTTTTAACAATACATTCTTTGGCACTCACAGCTTAGAGAATTATAAGCTTTGACAAACTTGCACTATACTCAGGTCTCAATAAGTTTTGGAACATTTCCAAATACTAACCAATTAAATTTTAAAAAGTGATACGCCTTGATACTCCAGCAGTAGCAAATAATTCATCATCTCTGTCAAATTCTATACTGCAGCAGTTAAAAGAAATTTTGAGGCACAATATGGGTAAACCTTCCACAAGACAGAGAGGTCTGAAAAGAAACAATTTGAAAGAGACTACATATTTGATTCAAAAAATGATAAAACGAAAGACCTCAAGGTTTCAAGACTCTCCAGAGGTATAAATGGTCAGGTTTTCCTGATTTTCAGATGGTGGCTATCATACACCCAGACTACCACTATTATCAGATGAACATATGTACATTCCAAAACCTATATAGTATTAGTCTCCCCACTATTTACGATTAGAACTGACCTAAATTGTTTTGTAGAAAAGCCAGCACCACTGTTCCAAGGAATCGCCAATGAAACAAAGAAAATCTTAGCTACATTAGGACTTCCATACAGGCCTTAAACAAGTGATTTAATCACTTCCGTCGTCAGCACTTGTCTAAAAAGGTAAATAAAAGTTCCAAAATTAACCATATACTACTTCCAGTCATCCTTAATGCTATTAAATGATTGGCTTACTATACCTAAGCTGTGCTGAAAGGTCTGGTCCAAACTTCTGCTCTCTTTTGAATAGTAGAACTTGAGAAAAGTCTGTGCAACATTCAGATAACTCAACATACCTTGATACAATATTAGCTGAGTGAAAAATATCCCCATGCCTTAGTGCCGTAACAACCCGTAACCAACTAATTGACCAACCAAACAAATTTACCCTGTGAGTTGTCTTTAGACAAGAGATCGTAAAATCTCTTGGGGAGAAAAAATAACATACCTGTATCGCATGAAGGTAGATAGAACAGACTGAAAATCCTCAAGACCTGCACTGCAACTTTCCCTATTCAAACCAGGCGAATCCCTTTGTTGCTGCTCCTGTGACACCCAATACCTTCGCTTTTGCAAATAACAATCTCGTAGATCATTAAACTGTTGCAACATAATAAATTATGGTGAATAACTCAACAAGAAAAAATTACTTTTAACACAGAGACAAACCAAATCGATAGTTTCAGCGGTGACCGTTAATATATGTACTGAGCAACTACAACAATTGGGCTGATGTATTCAAAGCACTACAATAGGAGCAGAAAAACTGCATGCCTGAAGACAGAATACATAATCGAAGCTTGTCAACTTCCAAATAAAAATAAGCCCAAATACTTTGCAGGGATTATAATGTATTCTTAAAACTTGCATTTGGGCAATTACCACTTATAGTTTGCCTCTGTTGATAAAAAATATTGACTTTCCTCCATTTATTACTTAAACTATCATCTGTCATTCCCAAAATGATCAAACATTAACATGATGTTGTAACGGCAGTAAAGTAGGTCAATAGGCTTCACAGAGACGGTGAACTTATTATAGGCCAGTTAACATTCTATAATCATAAACAGGGAATGTGTGGTAACATCTCAAAGTACTAATATCTTTTACCCCTATAATTCATAAAAGATTCGCAGAAACACACTTCTTTTTCAATTTTCCAAAATGATACCTTGGAAGTTTATTGATGCCAAGGTATATGACACAGTAAGAGAAAACCTTTGCTTGCTAGTAAATGTAGCCTACTATTAGGCTGTTTGTGGAATCATATTCCCTCCTGTTCTAAATGTGTTTCACCCAAACTTCTTTTAGCCCTATGGAAATTCTACTTGCCCAAACAAGAAAGTTATATTAGCTAGCATAGGAAATGGTTAGTGTGACAAAGCCAGAAAACAAGAAAATCAAGTTCAATAACCTCAATGAGCTCGTCAAGCCTTCTCTTTTTTAGACACAGCAGAAAGTCGAGCAGAATCTGTAAATTTGTCTCAGCTTCTTCCTGCTCCATTTTACTTTCCTTCTCTGAAAGAAGAGACAAGAGGGTCTCGAGATCTTTAACTGACGCGTCATATCCCTGTCTAAATATCAAGTTAGAGTTACAATATTACAGAAGAAAATCATGCATGACATGCACACATAGTAAAAGAAAAAACAAATTATAGATATGAAATAAGCGAACTAGAGAAGATCAATAGTTTGCATGATAATCCAATGAACTTGTCATTGGTTTGTGGAAACAAATTTGCTACATAATTGACTTGAATACCAAAAAAAAAAAAGAAAAAAAACATATCCCTTCGCATAGCGGTAAAAAGTATTAGTTGGAAAATAACCCCTGGTATTTTACAAATAGTCTATTACCCTCCAACTAGTAGACAAACTATAACTTACAGCTTGGGAGGCAGCATAGTTTGATACATATCTTACGGGGCTATATATTGTATTGCTTATTTACTTGATGGGTGGGGAGGCAAAATCATATTTCTCAATGATATTGCCTTAAATTACCATTTTGTAAAGAACATACAAGTTCTACAAACTTGGAGGGTCAGCTGCTGCGACCACTCCTCCTATTATACACTATTGCCTCCAACGGATTTAAAAGCCATTAAAAATAACTTAATTTTTCAACTATGAGGTTTACTAGTAAACTATGTACTCAAGAGCTTAAATCAGTACGTTTTGAATCTGCTGCCTCCTGCACATGCACATCTAAAATGCATAGCATCCTAGGCATATAATAATAAGAGACTAGTCTCATGAATGAAAAAGTTAAAACTATCATATTTTCAAGTTGACAAGCAATTAACTATCACGACAAATTTCATCAAAAAAATGACAGGACAAAATTTAAATCAGAAAATGTATCAATACATAAATCCAACCTGTTCTATAGTGTGACGAAGTTTTTCCTAAGGGTTGGCAATTTTAGCAATTTGACAAGCAGAGATCTTCATCAATAACTACAGAATTTAAACATATCACCATAAACTTGGTTGAATATTAAACAGTCTTATGTAACGAAACTAGAATATTCAGAAGCAAGATAAAAGGTGAGTTACGTAGCTCACGAATTCAGCAATTATAAGGTACCTCCATTTTCTGAAAGATAAGTCATAAAATCCAATTACCATAATGTCATGTTAAAAATTATTGAATAAGCCTCTGGTGATTATTCGATTTTACATGCGACTGACTATATAACCAGAGTTTGATCATAGATTCTTTTTGATTCGCAGTTTCTAATAGCAGCATGTTCTTGTCTTGGATAGCTTTCTAATGTTAATGGTATAGTTCCTTCTCTCAAAATACAGTTCCTCATCTTTCAAATGGGTTAATTAAAGTTTAAACACATTCTCAAAAGCCGGTCTTTAATCAAGTTATCTTTTCTCCACTTCCTCAATTCTCAGTAATCAAAGCTTTATTATATACGAAAATCAACAATTTAAGAAATATGGTTCCTCAATTTGCAAGAATTAATATTCAATTCTGGTTCATATATCATCCACTAACGACATGCAAGAAAAATTATAAGTCTATTTCGAAATACAATTCAAATAATTGGGAAAGCAAATAAGTTTGATTTCTTTAACGGTAAAACTAACGAAAAACTATATTCCAGCCAGTTTTGAAATTATGGACAGTACTGATTCTTCCACATTCACAGTCACAAGCCCCGCCCACACATACACACCGACTCTTACTCTTTGTTTCTCATTTATAGACAAACACAAAGAAATATCTCAATTAATCAGTAAATTTCTATAAAAACATTGACGTGCTACCAACTTCGAAAAACATATAGATAATGTAATGTTTCTATACTTGATAAATAAATAAATAACAAATTTAGTCCCGTAGAAATTGTCAATTGACAAGAAAACAATGGAAAATGCAAGATATAGAGACAAAATAACAAGAAACTGAACCTTGTCGAGGAGGAAGTTAGGTTAAAGATGATTGGTGGTGACTGGTGAGAACAAGGACAATCGCTCTTGTTATGAAGATGAGTGACGATGCATATATAGCAGAAACTATGCCCACATGCCGTCAAAAAGGCGTCCTTAATGATCTGCATACATATCGGGCACAAAACATATTTATCCACCTCCTCTAACACCGGCATAGGCCGAGCTGCAGGCGCTTCGCCGGAGGAACTGTCCGTCTTGGACTTCAGTATGGGCATCAGTGCACCCATGGAAGTACTCTCCCCTCCCATTTTTATCTCTCTACACAAAACGCGGTTTACAATTTCTCTCTGTCACTAAAATTTTCCTTGCGGAGAGAGATTTATTAGTTAGCATCGGCTGACTGACGTTTCTCCATTTTCATTAAATTCAATTTTGTTTAAAATACAAGCCTTCTTTGAACCCGTCTTCGAGCGAAAAAAAAATTATATTTTGGATTAGTAACTTTTTTGAAAAAATGTGTTATTAAAAAGGGTGAGTCAATGGGCATATAATTTTTTGACATAAAGGCTCACATAATACTCACATGGATACTAATAAAAAAATGTATTTCACGGTCTGCGCCGAGTGCGAATGAGGTAAGAGCACGAGTTTTCCTTTCTATTCGAGCATAGAGAATATGCCGAGACACTTCTTTATACATCTGCTGAGACTGAAATATTGTAGCTATGGACTTTTCGAATTCGGAGAATGATATTATATTTACAAAATTTCCTCTAAATAGCGAATCCAACAGTTACCACGAGCCAGAAAAACATATTACGCTATAATGAGGAGAAGTATGACTAGAATAAATAAAGTGCATTTTATTTAACTCTTACATTTTATTTTCCGTCTTCTAACAACATTTTTTTCCTTTTTATTTAAATCTTTAACGGGAGGTTAGGCCAAACTCTATCCTAAGTTTGTACTATATTTTTCTTCCTTGTTAATAGAACATACCACGCAGTGATTAATAAAAATCAAAATCAAAATGTTCCTACAAAGTGATATTATTTATTTTTATTTATCTTATACTGAACTCATTATTATACATCAGTTTTCATTTCTCTTGAAAATGGATAAATTATTATGCCTATCTCCGGTTTAGTTATAAACTATGTCATTAGTAGATTTTAATAAAAGTGTATGAAATGTGCTGTTGAAGTTGATAAATGTTATGAGTCACACAAAATGAGTTGTTAAATTTAATTGTTAATTGTTAATTTAGATTTTATCAAAAAAAAAATTTAGCTAAACTAAACATGGACTATATATCTTAGGATTTAATAGTTAGTGGGTGCTTGATGTGGATTAAAATTAGATTTTTAGTAAATTGTGATAGAAATTTTTGAAATGTGTGGTTGAAAAGTCGTGAGACCCATGAAAGATGTGGTTAATATTGATTGTTTGACTTTAACTTAAATTAAAATCTGATTTTAATTTGAAACAAATAGGACATTGATAATCTTAATCTGCCTAGTGCAACAAAATGCATTTCAATGGATCAATACATAATTTTTCGATCATTCCGTTTCCACCTATCATAAATTTATTGCTGACCATGTTGATCTAATAATTATTCAAATTTTGTCTTAAAAAAAATTGACTTATCAACGTGCCTAAATTCATTATAATTCTTCAAAAATGATGTACCGCGTTGAAAATCTAGATATAAATTACGGCTACTACTGAATGTCCGATGACTAAATTCAAGGTGTGCGAGCTACTTCATTTTTCTAGTCTTTAACTTGTTATGTAAGACGATGAAATTGCAATTTGCTCGAGGATAAATTAAGAAAAGAAGAAAGAATCTCAGAACTAGAATTATTCTTAATTCATACTCTTTCATTCTAACAAGAACGTAGATAAATACGACAATTAAATAGAACACATTCCCCCTCAAACAACGTTACTCGTTACTACCCCTAATTATGACAGCATTATTTCGACATCTCCATCGTCCTTCAAATTCTGCATGTATAATTGTCAAAACAAGAAAAAATCAGCATATGATTGAAGAATGGTAAATTCACTTTCGTGCATGTGTTAGATACAAATGCAAAATCTATGAATCGTCTGAGGGAATTGGGTCGAAAAATTCAAGGTTCAGAAAGAATTATACCTGTCACAGTCAACATTGGGATCGATTGTTACTTTGAGGTTGACTTGACAGAGGTGGGGGAGTTGCTGGGCTTTCACCAAGTTGAAACGGAAAGTGTTTGCAATCTCTTTCAAACACTGGCAAATGGCCTTACGATCTGGCTGTGACGCCATGGCTATCGCGTCCAGAGCCTGTACTCCGGTACAGCATTCAACACTCGGTGTTGCATCGTCACTCAGTAAGAATCTTTCGCATGGAACCAACTGTGACAAGGCGTCGTCGCACAGAATCACCCCACTGGCACGGTGGCTAGCCACCACAACCAAGAACATCAATGCCACAAACCACTGCATCATTGGTTTCGCCATTAAAGAGTGAATAGTGAATAATAAAGAGAAAAATGTAGAAAAAGCTTAGTATGTTTGTTGAAATGGTGTAGGTTATGGACCCGATTTATAGTGGAAATGTGGTGAGAACAATTAATAGGTTTCGAATAGCCAAGGCACCTGACATTGCCAAATGCGGGCTGCGACATGAATGATTCTTACCTCTAACCAGAATTTAGGGAAAATTATTGTCAGTGATATTAGTAAAACTGTCTGTTGTTACCAGAAAAGTAATATTAAGTGCCTAATTTTGTATGTTGTATTTAATAAGTGGTTGCGGGGTTTGTAGTTGGTCAGCAGATGGTTATAAGTGCCCCAATGCAAACATGAACGTTGAGTGGTTCACAGACATGTGATGTTAAGACAATTTGTTGTGTCATATAATCAAAAATGTTAAGAAAACCCTCTTAAAATCGTATTTTTTGAGCGTGATATTCATTAACGCGTTTAAAAGTATTTATCAACATGTTTAATTGGACCTNACCTCTAACCAGAATTTAGGGAAAATTTTTGTCAGTGATATCAGTAAATCTGTCTGTTGTTACCAGAAAAGTAATATTAAGTGCCTAATTTTGTATGTTGTATTTAATAAGTGGTTGCGGGGTTTGTAGTTGGTCAGCAGATGGTTATAAGTGCCCCAATGCAAACATGAACGTTGAGTGGTTCACAGACATGTGATGTTAAGACAATTTGTTGTGTCATATAATCAAAAATATTAAGAAAACCCTCTTAAAATCGTATTTTTTGAGCGTAATTTTCATTAACGCGTTTAAAAGTATTTATCAACATGTTTAATTGGACCTATAAGGTGTAGTTGCCTTAACTGGTACTCATGTTAAGTGCTAAATAGAATTATATAATCATTAATTAACATTGTCTCAGTTGATTAAAAAGAATTATATAATCATTAATTAACATTATCTCAGTTGATTAATAATTATTTCAAGATACGAGGTCAAATGTTCAAATTTCAAAGATCATACCTCCCTTCCCTCCAAAAAAAAAAATATACTAATAAAAGCAGAGATCTTCATCAATAACT